>JAPYZE010002148.1:0-18935 GCA_030522805.1 Leptomastidea abnormis
TCTCGAGCTAGGGAAAGTGAATGCGAGTGAGTTATGAATTGGAGAGCTTGCAAAAAAATTATTCTCGTGCAGGAAAATTATTTTCTCTAGGGGTACTTTCATTAAGGATCCTGCCATTTATTAATTATCGCGTCCATAAGGACAGAATAAAAAAGGGGTCTTTGCTAATTTAATTTACGCTAGTCAGTCGCCTTTTTACCTGAGCGAACACGTCGTACTTTTTTCCTTTTGTTTTTCAGAAAGGATGGTTTTCCAATTTTATTTACCTCTCAGAAAGATTAAAGTACTTTGGGTTAAACAAAAGAGATAATATTAGTTGTAACTGGCATTTGGAAATAATGAAAATTATTTTTTTCTTTTTTGTTTATGACACAGAATCAGCAGTGCTCAATTAATAAATGACACTTCGTACACACTAACGGTCAAGCATTTCAAGTCTATAAGTTTGTTAGGCAAAGTTTATTACCTAGGCAACGCAAGTATGAAATTTATGTACATTAGAAGCGAGTAAAGATGGTAAAAGAGAGAAAAGAAAAGTAAAATTGGATAAAAGTTGAAGTGAGGAGAGTTTTCGAACAAGAGAGTGAGAGAGAGAGAAAGAGAAAGCTTGGATAAAAAGCTGTCGGCACGTCTGTCGCCTCGCTCTCTCTCTCGCGAGTTTTACGATCGTTGCGCATGAAACTAATCTACACGCGCTTGAATGTGCTTTCTCTCCTTCTCCTCCTTCTCTTTTTTCTCGAAGTGCCGCTTTTTTCTCTCGTCTGTTTTTTTTCCTTCATTTTTTTATTCCACCCTGTTAAAGAGCTCTATCGCGATGGTTCATTGCATTTCTCTCTTCCCGTCATTGGTTTTTACTGAAGAGGTCTTACCTTAGCGATGATATAAAAGTGAAATAAGATTTCTTTATTTTTGTTTTATTGCGGCTTCATATAGCATTAGATAGAAATATTACTGACCTCGAAGTTTTATGCCTTATTTGCTCCTCTTCCGATTTCTGCTGAGAAAACATGTATGAAATGGCGGTACTCTATCCGTATATACTATTGAACTGTTGTAAGGATTTTCGATAAGCCGATGAAAATGTGTATCTTGATATGAATGTTTGACATGCTGTTTATTAATATTTTTTTTTCTTTTTATGAAATTGAAAAAGTATTGAGAATATGTATTTTTTTTAATATCTTGTATGAATATTAAAATGAATAAGTATGTGGAATGAGCAATAAAATATAGCTCTTCTTTTTTTCCACAAGAATACAATTTATAAAATTACTTCTCAGATTTATAAAAAGCTATTGAAATACAAAAAAATGTCCTTCTTATATGCTGACTACAAATGCAGTAGAAATTTTTTCCTTATTAAACTTGTAAAACAATGACATACATGAGTACAATTACAGAAAATTACCAGTTGACATATATATAAGTACAAATCTTTTTCATTATTCGAACATTCACATTAGCCTCATCAGAATCATTATGTCCATGTTCTTACGTTTGCAATATTTCAAATGTTCCAACGTAGAATGCGACATTATTTTTCTGTGATTAAAATATAGCGCATGCGAGTTTTTTTTTACAATAATTATACGTCATAAATTGTAAGCTCTTGTCAGCATAAAAAAGAAAGAAAAATTAAGGTAAATATACCTTTTATCCAAGTAACAGTGTAGTAGTAATCCAGAACTCCATTGCAAGCTATTAGAGCTTAGGAAAATAAAGCGCGCAACGAAGCATGTAAGACGCTTGTGCTTCCTAACGCTAATTCGCGAGAGAGTGAGAAAACCCACGTGTCTTTCAGTACATCCTACACAGTCGACGAATTTCTAATCGAGCACTCCCCGTAGGGAGTAAAGGGTGTAGTAAGGCGTGCCGAGCTTTCGCAATAGACCTGATGATATCCTCTGTCGCCGCCGCTGCCGCCGAGCCTCTACCATCAGTAGAGAGTATATAGTACCAGTGTGCCTGGATTGTCTTCGAAATTCAGATCGCGGAATTCGACGCCTGGGAATATCAAGATCTCGCCTTCTTCCTTTCCCTTCTCCGCCATCCTTGTTGTTGCTATTGTTGTTGTTGTTGTTGTTGCTGCTGCTGCTGTTGTCGACGTCATGAGATTTTCTCTTGCTAAATCGGCTTCCTCGACTATGAGATGCCACTCGTGCTTTTCTTCTATCTTGCTTCTCGAGAGTTCCATGAACACGTGCCATAAGTAAATTGCACGTAGAGCTAGTCGTTTATTAAAATTTTCAAGGAAGCACAAGCCCAAAACGTCTACGCCCAGATTGCCGCTATTTTCGATCCACTCGCACTTCCTTTATTAGCTTGACTCTTGTATACTGTACTATATATACGTATGCGTACATTCATTGTTCTGCTTCAATAGCTTCATTGAAAGAATTGAGTTTGGGCTTTATGAGTACAATGTTTTGAGCTTAAGTCGAGTATATATAGTCTACGCGAATATTCTGATTTTCAGTGGTATTTGTGATTCTCGGAAATTGTGTGTAATTTAGTACATTTTTGAAATTCTAAAAATTCCAGACATTTATTTAAAGTTTATTAAGTTTACTGGAAAATTTAATTCTATACAGATTATATCTTTGTTACATTCAGTAAAATCTTGCTTGTTAAAATTAAAATGATTTATTAAACTGTTGCTTTTAATAAATAAAAAAAAAAGCATTTATAAAATATAAAAAAATTATAATCATGAAAATTTAATAAAAAACGAAAGCTTCGCTAATTTCGTGCTGGGCAAGTTATTAGAATGTATCAGAAAAAGAAGGGAACTTCGAAAGGTGTATCTTTAAATTAAGCCTTTACAATTAGGAACTAAATAAGGTCTGAGCTTTGTCGTGGAAGAAACATTAATGGAAGCAGCTTTTCCATTAAAATTCCATAGGGATAACATGAAATTTTTCAATTAAAAAGATAATGGATTTTCTCTAAAACTAATTACTGTTTCTTGGGTATTTCTTTACATAAGGGCTAGTAAAGTGATAAAATCCAGATTGAGTTTTTGCACAATATTGAAAAAAAAAAAATAAAAATATACATATATTTACGATTATTTTCAATTAAGTAGCATGGATTTTATCTATAAAGGGACGGTACAAAATATGAACTGTTTAAATTTTTAAAAAGACTTACACATCAAATAATCCATTTCGATAAATTTATCGAAATTACAGCGTTATTTACGACATTATTAACATTATTCCTATATTGACATAGAATTTTCATGTGTGAATGAGTCGTCAAATTTTAATCGTAATAAATCATTTAAAATTTTAATGGCTAGTAGAAAGTTGAAATTTTTGCTCCAACTATTAGTTTGATATCATGTAGACGTATTACTTTCAGTTTGAAATGCATTCACAAAGTTTTTTACAACATGTTAATTGCATATTTACCGAATAAACATAACTTTTACTATAGGCGTGTCTGACCAAACGCAGTTTTTTTCACTTAATCCAAAATAATTTTTTCTTTTCTTATTTTTCTAATCCAACATAAAGGATCTTTTTAATTAATTTTCATATATATTCCAACGTTACAAACGAAATGAAATTCTTGTAGCCTTTTGATATGAGTTAGCTTTTTATTTCCACAGTTCTGAGTTCAAGGAAGTGCGGTATAAAATTACTCATCTTTCATTTCCATCGTATGCACACAGCACTACTGCCATTGAAAATACACACGTGTAAAGTAAGTCTAAAAACGTCGGCAAAGTCAGAGAAGCACACAGGCGAGGGTAGAAAGCACACTCGCAGGCGCACAAAGGGATGCAAAAGCGCGCTGGGTTTTAAGAGAAAGAGAGGAGGAGGAGGAGGAGCAAGCCGATCTAGTCCAGCAAACTGATTACCTTATTCGCGCGAGCTTGTTTGCTCGCTCCATCTCGTATAGTGGCTGAGGTGCAAGCTCGGGGAGCCAGGTCAGAGAGTTTCGCCCTCCTCCCGAGCAGCTTTAATCGAGACGAATTACACGAGGCGCACGTGAGGCGCGAGCCTGAGAGCATGCGGCCACCGCCCCGTCACGGATCAGGAATAACTCGCCGCCCGGCGGCAAAGGCTCCCCCTACATCTACCAGCACCTGTACTACTACCAACCAGCTCCTTCTACTTCTCTCCTCTTTCTCGCTGCTTCATTTTTTCTCATTAGAGCCCTTTTCCGAAATACTTATGGCTGTCATTTTTGTTAATTAACTCTCTTGCTTTCTTCACCCACGCTCCACAACGTACGCGTACGGGATTTTGGATGAGCTGCGCGCTATTCTACTCGCTATGCTTTGTTATATTCTCCCGAGATTTTCTAGTTGGATGAAAGAAAAACTACGATGTTCGAGTTATTGGATGTAATCAAATTTATCAATAATATCATCCTCCTCCTACTGCTACTGTCGACGTTTATTAGAAATACTGTGTATTTATTGATTTCTTCTTTTATTTCTCCGAAAAACTTACAAATACATCAGCTTTGGAATATGATAGTTTACCAAACTCTTATGGGTATTCGAAGAATTCTTATAAATATTTTGAAAAAATATTTTTAGAAAGAAAAGCTTTTGATGTAACTATGTAGTACGTTTCAAAGGATTGTAAATTTAGAAAAAAGTAAAACAAAATAAACTTAGAAATGTGCAGTATAAAAATATTTTACAAAGTAAAAGCGCTTATATATACGGAGTTATTTTTGAAAATCGATAAAAGAATACTATTTTTTAAAAAGAACGATAAAATGCACGGTGTAACTTTATATAATCATAAAATAACTTTACCAAACTGATATATAAATAACGCTCGTGTGTCAAACAAAATTTTCATATTTACGAAAAAAAAAGAAAGAAAAAAAAAATGACGTTAAGACGAGGGCGATCATGTAACGGCGCGACTTTCGCGGAAAAAGGAACAGACAGCTGAGAGACGTATACATAATTTATTGCAGGTGCAAAGCTAATAATATACCACGCTGTAAAATCATTTATAGCTATAGAAGAGCTTTCTTGTCGCTCATCGAGCAGAAGAGGAGAAGCAAAAGGAGAATGATGATAGAAGAGAAAAGGGGGTTGAAGAAGAGGTGAATTGCTGCTGGTGGTACGCAAGTTTCGCAACTTCCAAGTTTCGTCATTCATGCTTCGGTTATTTGGGAAGGAGGAAGAGGAGGAGGAGAGACGAATCTCGAGGGCTCGAGCTGTCGCGCGCAGCTATACGCTCTCTAGCTATACTCTCACTCTCTTTTTCTATACACAACTTGCACACACCCCACTTCTCTCGTCTTTGCGCCAGTCATTCGAACGGATAAGTGCCTATGAAAAGAGCGTAGAGAGTTTGTGGGAGGCGGTGAAGAGAAAGAGAGAGAAAGAGATATGAAGGATTTGTCGCAAGAAAAAGAAAGAAGAAAAGCAACTGACCAGCAGGATATTTCGTTTGAGCGAAAAGTACACCGGCTGGTGAGCAGTGAGAAAGAAGAAAGAAAGGAAGGAAGGGAGCAAAGGAAAAAAGAGAAAAGCTATATGAAAGACGCGGAAAGGGGGAGGCAAGGGATGTGTGGGTGTGCGGAATACCCGCAGAAGGTCTTCTCGACCCCCCCCCCCCACACACACACACACACACATCTGTGTCCGACCGGTTGGAAACGACACTACTGCAGCTGTCGACGTAAACTCATCTTTTTTTTCTCTCTCTTTCTCCATTTCCTGACTCGAATTTTTCAAACTTCTTTGCAGTGGACGATAGACGGTCGATTGTAAGAGAGACATGTATAGGTATCTATAAATGCGTGCGCAAGTGAGCTAGCTTCTCAAGGCCTAGATGAGAGAGCTTTTGCACCGGATATTAAGAGGCTAACGATTTGTGGTAAGAGAAGAGAAGAGAAGAGGAGAGGAGAGAAGTTGAAGAAGATTCTTCACGCGACTCCATTAGCGGCTTTATAAATTGAAAGCGATTACCCGAAGATGACGATGTCGAGGGCAATTTTTCCGGATCGTGTCGTTTTATATCCGAATGGCTTTCGATCAATGACACTCCTTCGATCTTTCTTTTTTTCTTTTTTTTTTTACTTTATTGCGCTTCTTGTTTTTTCTTTCTTTTTTTCTTATTTCATTGATGAATTTTCTTTTCTTTAATTTTGGATTAGTTGTTATTTCAGAATGTAAAAATTACAAATTAGAAATAATAATTTATGAGTACCTAATGTATTCCAAGTCTTAACATGAAATTGATCATGTAAATGTAATATAAATTCATTTGTCACATCTTTACTTAGAAAAAACTATCGAATAATAAGATCAATAATATTTCGATAAGTAGAAAAAACAAAGTCGATCCTCAACGCATTATATGTTTTCAAGGCTTCAATGAAATATCAGCCCGAATTTTCTACACCCCTCCATTACTTAACTCTCTGTGACTCTCTTCCTGTTCAACTACAGTAAACTCAAACTCTCACGTAGCTCTCAGCAATTTTTTTCTCTTTTTTTTTCTTCTTCTTCTTCTTCCCTCTATCAAGAATGCGAGCTTACACGCGCGTATGAGCGATAACCGATCAGCGCGTAACGAATATCTCTCGTCGCGAAGATCGAATGGAAATATCTTTGGTGCGATTGGTAAAGTCTCTATACGTGAAAATAGAAGTGGGAAAAAAAAGTGAGTGAGTGAGAGAGAGAGAAAAGTGGTAGAAAGAGAGAAGCACCGCAGATTTGTCCCAGCAAAACGAGAAAAGAGAGAGAGAAAGATCCTTCCTCTTCCGTCTCTACTATATCTGCTTCTCCTTACTCGTTTCCTCTTTCTTTCGCTCTCTGTCTCTTTAACGTATATAGAGTACCGCCACCACCACCGTCGGAGTCGTCGTCTCGACCTCCTTTTCTCTTCGCTCATAAAAAATGATCGATCGCGTGCGAGATGAGCCTACGGGCGTAGGCGCGGGAAAACTGGGATCAGAGCTTCTCTCTCTCTCTCTCTCTCTCTCTATCTCTTTTTTTTCGTTTTTTATTCCAAGATTATATACCCTTGCACGTACGCGCGGATAAAGAGTGAGAGAGAGGAATAAGGAAGCCAAATGTCGCACTGTATTAGGAGAAGCTAAAATCTTCGCTCTTTTCCCTCTTCCTACTCTATAGCCTCCTTCACCCTTCGGTCGTTTCCTCTCTTTATGTGTTTCTCCTTTTTCTTGCCCTTAAGCTCCGTGAAATATAGAAAAATGTTAGGTCAAGCTTAGAGTCGGAAACACTGTAGACCTGAAATTTCGGCAAGTAATCTAGGGAGGAAAAATAATGTTCTTTGAAATATAATAATTTTTTGAGTCGAAAAAAAGTGAGATAAGCAATGTATTGAATGTGGCGATCTAAATTTGAAGATAAGTATGAAAACTTGATTGTAAAAAAAAATATTATTTTTAAGCTTAAACATTTTTTTACAAATATAAAAGACCATATTTAAGAGTCACATGTTTTGTACATAATATTTATGACAAACATTTATAGGTTCAACCATCATTAAATGATATTGCTTTGAAAACTTTTAAATTTTTTTACCTTTTCTTTGTAAAAAGTATGACAAATAATTATTTAGTAAATGTGCTAATATAAAAAAAAAATTATCATTCATCATTTTACTTTTTGATTATGAAAATCTACAACAATTAACTTATAAATTTAGAAATAATGACTAACTTTACTGAACACCTTTTAATTTTCAAAATATAAATTATTTTAAGTTGAATAAAAAAGAAATTTTATTTAAAAAATAATGAAAATTTAAATGCATAAAAAATATAATTGTTTCAATAAAAACTTTTATTACAAAAACTTAACAGTAAGGAAACATAATTTCTCATGAACAGTCGTTATGCCAAATTGTAATAATATAATTTAATGCAATATTACTTTTAAAGTAAAAAAATAAATAAAAATAAATAAAATAAAGAAGCATCGCAAAAAATGAAAAAATTTAGAATTATTTGAAATAATTGATTTTTTTTAATAAAAATACCATTTCTCGTATCCGCTTCGTTTATTCTAAACTAAATATCAATTAAATCGATAACGATATAAAACAAACACAAAAAACTTTGATATTTTATTTGGCTAAAAGATTTTTAATTTTAAAGAAAAATTTTCAATTTTTTTTGATACCGTGAAAAATTCTTATTTACTTTGAAGTATAAGCCTTTGTTCCAACGAAAATCTGTCGGAGTATAAAAATCGAGGTCGTAAAATTTTATTCTCATGTCGTAAAACAAATTTCATTTTTTATAGTTTAAAAATCATGCGATTATATTTTTTTTTATTTACATCGCACTTTTTCAATAAGACATTATTAAAAAAAAAAAGAACTAAAATTCAATAAAACGATTATCCTAATAATATTATTAATATAAACAAAATACTGGGTCAAATATACGTACACTGAAAGTATTCATAAAATAAAATAACTGAAAGCACTTTCCATTAGCAATGTACAAAATTATAAAAGCTTAAAGCTGCATATATATAAAGCCAGGAGCTAGGACTCTTTTTAATCTTGATAGCCTTAAAACGTTAATAGAGATACGACGAGAGGACTGCTCGCATTTTACACTCTAGCCCTCCAACATACGTGTGCAAAGGTAATAGGTCGAAATAAAGCGATCACTTAGTCGTCTTTATGATTTTTTTTCTTCCCTCAACTCACCATTTCCCATACTAATTTCTTCCCTTGCTTCAAGTTACTCGTTCAGCGCTCTAATCGTCGAGTCGTTGTCAGCAACTATATATGCAGGTCAGAGAGGGAGAGAGAGAGCTTTTTTAATCGCCAAGATATTAAGACTTCGAGAAAAAAGGACAGAGAGACGTGTCATTACGCGGAGGCAAGGCACGTGGCCAGGACAGAAGGTGAGATAAGTTTGCATGGCAATTTACGAGGGTGGACGTAAACTCGCGAACAGTCGTGCCACTGTCCCGTTATATATTCTACGACGACGGTAAGCCCGTCACTGCATTCGGTTAAATTCAACATTCATTTTTTTTTATCCCGGGCGTTATTCAGAGACCGACTTAACCATAATTTCTAATCCCGTAAACGTAATTCACGTGTAAAAGGTAACCTTTTCCTCTCAGCGGATCATTCCGTGGAAAATTTTACCTGCTGCTCGTGAGCTGGTAGAGCTAGGTATATGCGTTTAATCTGTCAAGATTATAATGCCTGAAACTCAGGTAAAAGAGTGGAATTGCGTGTAGTCGAAGAAGAGTAATTCGTTTTTCTGTATACAATTTCGTTAAGATTAAAATGATGAAGAAATTCTCATGATGATTACGGTCTGATTGTAAATACAAATTGGATTTTCTTTTAGGTTGGTGGAGGAAGAAATGAAATTCTTTTTAGAGCTTTGACATTTTGAAAATATACTTTTTATGCTTGCTCAATAGTATAATATTGCTGAGAGATTTAAACTTGTATTGAAGCATACTTACTTGTTAATGAGAGACCTTTTCTTGTTTACTCGATTCGCGAGTTTAATTTCATGAGTTCGATGTTCAATTTGATTACATTGATTTAATCTTGAGAGGATATGGGATGAGTGTTATTCTAAATGGATTTCTCATAATCAGTAATCTAATTTTATTTTAAGTTCAGTTAAACGTGAAAATTGAATACTATATTCATAATTATACATTAAAATTATTATTGTGATTTATTCTATTTGCTAATTCATTAAAATTTCTTGCATAAAAATAACAAAATTCCAAATAATTACTACGTTATATTACTTTACTCACATAATCTTATAAAAAATTAAATCATAAACGTATCATTAGCAAGCTAAATATTATTACGAGATACTGGCCTAAAGAAAAAAAAAAGGAACTTTTATAATTTCCAGCAAAGTAAATAGGAAAGTTCAACTCATTTTCACGTCCGCGCTGAAAACTTCATTTATTTTTCTCTTCTGCATCAAATCACTTGTAAAACAGAAAGAGTGAGAGTAAGAGAGAGGTAGATGACTTGTCGAACTGCGGAACTATACGAATTATCAAAAACTCTCGCGTAATTTTGAGCGGTTTTTCATTGCTGGTTAAAATAGATAGTTTTCGCTTTTCTGTGACGTTTCGCCTCCTGCATAATCAATATGCGGCTGGTTGCATATACCTATCCCACACATGGACTTATATTATGTATAAACATATATATTCATAAGTTATGGGTGGTACTGCCCTGGCGGAATGAGCTCAGCTACCAAAGTTTCTTTGTGCACGAGTGTATACCAATATGGCCACGGATGAATTAATGCATCGCCGAGTAATTACGCATTGATGTTCATGTGTCGCGTTAATTCCATGTGTGTGCGTGTACATACAAATACTTATAAGTCCTTGTGGTAATAGATACACCGTAATTATATGCGTATACAGAAGACCTTTAAACTGGTTTGCTAGACCGTTTTGTTACTGAACAAATTTATGTATTCAATAGTGATTTGAGCAATAGCTAGGATACTTGTTTATGTGTTGAATAACACCTAGGGATAAAAGATTTAACTAAAGTTTAAGTGGTGTAGATTAAGCTATGAATTGTTTATGGGTTTGTCAAATAAAGAATCGATTAAAGTCCAGTTTATTTTTTATCTTTATGAGAGAAAAAATATCGTTCAATATTAAAATATCTTGTTTCAGTCATTAACGGTTAATTTTACTATTTTTATTAAAATAATAATATTAATAATATTAATAATAATAATAATAATAATTGCATCATTATTGGTACAATTCGATGTACCTATTATGTAATTGACTAAGTTATATCTCGCTAATGTTAATCATATGTAAATATTATTAGAAAATAAACCACAATAATAGTTTCTATAACTAATTGCATGGGTTATATAGCATTTCTGAGTGAAATTTGATTAAAAGCCATTAACAGCCATTAACTAGAGCAGATTATATTTCACGACCTAATTGTAACGTCTTGACGTTAAACAAAATAATAATTTTTTAAATAAATTACGTTTAGATACTTGCGTTAAGCTGTATATCTATATATTTCATTATATCTTAAAAAAAATCAAAACTGTGAAAAATCACAAGCATATAGGTACACTATTTTTATAAAATCCTTGAGATTACGCAATTACAATTATTTTTAGTCGTACCAATTGTATACCAATTTTAAATAAATCACAAACAAGACAGTCTCTCCGTATAATCAGGTAATCTAGTTGTATCATCAGCAAAGTGTTAATAAGTGAGCCGATGAAACGTCTAAAAAAAGTTAGTTTAAACATTTTTGGCCTGCGTTAATTATAAGCTGCAATCAAAATAAAAAAAAAAGAACGACGAAGGGCTAAGAGCATGAAAAAGGTGAAATTAAAAGTAAAAAAATGCTTGCGTGCTTATATGTATAGATATCTGGGTCGGAGGGTGAACAAGTCTCGGTTAACGTACTTGCTACGGCTGGCAATTATCGGGTTACAAGAAACTGGAGTGCGAATGAAAAACGTCGTTTAGTAAGGGTATGTTTCAGGAATTAAAATCGTCATACTAAAATAAAAGTCTTACGTGTAAGTAAGATTGTAACGAAAGAGATAAATTTTGATTGATTTAGAGTTGATAATTTTTATTTGACTCTTTATTAATTTTTTTTTTTTTTTAGAGAAAGGGGATTGCAGTATAAATCAGATTAATATATTTGTTTTTGTTTTATTTGCAATGAAATTTTTTGATTCTATCATAAATTATCATGTGATTAAGTATTTCTCATCAAAATTTAATTTCTCGTCTGCAATTAAAGCAGTAGCAGCAGCAGCAGCAGCAAAATAAACTTTAAATTTTCTGGCGTAAATACGTGTTTCAATTTATGTTTTAATACCGCAGAGGCTCATAACGGCACTTAAAAAAAGTTAAAGAGAGCGGGAGTTATATTTCAAGCGAAATGAGATGAGGTGAGGGGGGGGGCGGGGTGGTAGCTGTGCGTGCGCAAAGCTGCTATTAATCTAGATAAATAAAATCATATTGTAAATCAATTTACGATCGTTTTGAATATAGCATTTATTATATTTCTACGCTTGTACCTCTGCTCTCTCTCTCTCTTTCGCTTGTAATTGGACACACAATTTTCGATTGTTGTTGTTGTTGTTGTTGTTATTGTAATAAGCTAGCATTAATTTATGCTCTAGTTTATATTGCGCTAATTAGATTAAACATACACACGTCATAACAACTTATATAGTTTGCGAACGTTACGCAATACTCAAATTTGCTTTTGTAATATGCGAAAACACATAGCCAAGCGTTTGTGTATGTACTGTTTATTCAACTACGAATTATAGTTCAATCAGAGAAGGAAAACATATAATGCGCAAGAGCTACTAGTTGATCAACGTCATAGTGTCTGCCAAACATCGTATCATCTCTCTTGACGTGAATTCTCAAAACGTCACGTTTGTTTTCATAAAACAACGATAATTAAAAATTCATCTTTTGGTTTGTCGATAAAAAACTGACAAATGTAAATTGTCACGAATGTACATTTGATTCTAAATATTAAAAAAAACAGAAGAATATTTTTATCAGTTTTTTTTCAAAGAAATTTACGTCATATCGTCATTTAAATATTTAACATTTTGTAATAGTAATTTTCTGTCTGGATATAAAATATAATTGATTCTTAAATTGAAATTAAATTGAATTTAAAATAAAGGTGTACAGATGATTGGAATTCATCAAAGCATAATAATTTTAATTATTATAAATTAACTATGAAATTTAATTAAGTATTTCTAAATAAGTGCATGTATGTCTTAAAAAAAAAAAGAAGCAAATTATTATCTAGTCCTTTGAAAATCGATAAACACAAAGTTAGCATTTTCGGCAATAAATTTCATTACACGAGGATTGGCGCGCATTATTTAGCCACGCGTTTGCTGTAAGTGAAAATTTGAATGCTTTGCGAATGGCTCTTTCTCTGATTATATATACACCTATACGTATAAGTAGAGGTTTTAAGCAGTAGCGCTCACGCAACGTTATCGTGTATATAAACACTTTACTCCAAAAGAGAGAGTGAGAGAGGAGGGGGGGGAAGGGGCCTCGTTAATGGATTTACTAGCGAGTAGGCTGATGTAACGATAATCCGCAATGAAGAGTTGGATTTCAACTTTATGAGCTTTCGGCTCACTCGCTTGCCTGTATAATACTCGTGGATTTCTCTCTCTCTGTGTGTGATGAAAGGTTTGAGCGATAGCTCTCTACGCAGATGAGCCGGCCTGGATTTGAGCTTTAAGTTATTACGCAGTTGTAAGTGAAGTTTATTTCAAATGTAAATAAAGCTCTCTCTCTCTCTCCCTCTCCTTTCTCTCTCTAGAAACTTGCGCACATAACTATGGTTGCTGTATGTACATACATTTCGCTACATACAGAGCGAACTTGAAAGAAAAATGACGTTTACTCTTGTTGGGAATATTCGAATGGTTGTTAATATTTCATTTTGTAAGATAAACAACGAAATTTATTGTGACCTCTTTAAATTAAAATTTGTTTTTATATACCAAGTACTTATATACATCTTATAATTTATATTTCTGCAGAGAATTTGGTTATTATTGAAATCTATATTTTCATTCTTTTGATCGAAAAAATTTTCATTTCAAATTATTATAATTAGTTGGTACATTTTTAATATAGAAATCTAAATTATTTAAAAATTTAATTTTAATTTTAATTCAGTGACGAAATAAAATTGTTTAATGTTATAATTTTATTTAAATTACCATGTACAACTTTTAGCTCAAGCTCAGTGTAAAAGAAAATGAAAAGATGCAAAGGCTTTTTGGAATGTTATATTTATTATTAAAATAAAGATTTTAATTTGCAAATCTAAATAAAACGAACAGACATATGCTTATCTCGATCTCTCAACGTGATTTAACAAAGATCAATTTAATCATATAAAATCAAATCAAAAATTTTTTTCTACAAAAAATTTCATAGTAAAAAAACAACCTCAAGTTCTCAATAAACCGGCGTCAAAGCCGATTAGTCAGGGTTCATAAATCCAAGTAATAATCCGAATTATTTTCGTTACACACCGTATATACACGCGTGCCATATGGTCATATCTCAATGATCGTCGTCTACTGCCACACCCACAGTCTGGTGGAGATGGCTGGCAAAGTGCGAATTGCTTATGACCGGCCACATATATAAGTGCGATCAAGTCCATAGAGCTTAATTGCTTGAGCTAGAGAAAACCGGGCCGAGGACTTTGGGTGGTAGTTGATGTGTCATCATGTCTCTTCTGTAGTCACAGCTGCAGGGCAGGAGTAGAGAGATACTGACTCAGCAAAGAATACCGAATGACTAACACCTCTTGCGATATATAGGTATATACACATTTGGTACTTTAATCGGTTTTAATTAGTTACATTGTACTCGTATAAAGTGCTATTGCTAAAAATATAACAATACAAGACGCAAGAATGAGAAAAGCTTTCAAAAAGGTTAAGAGCATATATAGAAAGCTTTTATTTACAAACATATTTTTTTTTCAAAATTCCGCATAAAACTCTTTCAGAAAAATGTTGTAGCGGCTAGTATATATCAGGGGAGATGGTAGAATTTCCAAGAACATGTCTAGTCTGGCTGAAATACTCGCTAAACTCGGTTGGCTTCTTATTCGCGGTAGATGTGTAGTAGCCGAAAGTCTAGAGGATTTTCTTGGGTTCGGACTTGACGGTTCTCTTTTCAGGCAAACACACATATACACACATACACACGCACGCACACACACACACACACACACACACACACACACACACACACACACACACATGTACACCTGATGCCGGTAGCGCGTGAAAAATTGATCGGACGTATACCCCATTCTATCTTGTATAAAGTTGCTGGAGAAAAAGAGAGCGGACAGCTTGGATTTTTCGGTGAGGCAGATTTTTCTTGAAAAATGGAGATACGCGTGTGTGTGTATGTGGATATATAAGAAGAAGAAGAAGAAGCTGATAGGCAGGTAGGTTTTTGCGTGGGTATGTGTGTGTTTGCAAGTTGTGCGAGATGAATGCATGAGCTGATGCGAGAAAACTGACTTGTAGGTATATATACTTTGCACGAAGCTTGGATGAAGTAAGTCGAGCTTGCATGAACGAACGTGAAAAGTACCAATGTGATTGCCGTATTCTTTATGATGTATAGGCTTATGCAGTTCTTATATGGTTATTCGTAACAAATTTGTTTTTTTTTATCTAAAAAAAATAAGAAAAAAAGAAATAGAACTTGTAAAATATTAGTAGTTAAAACTTTTGTTGCAGTATGATGCGTATTGAAATATATATTTAATACTTAAAGGAATTTCTTGATTTGTTAGTAAAATTTTAATTATAATTGTAGAATAACTACATAATATAGATTAAAAATATTACAATAAATGTTTTAAGCACCATTTTATTGGCAGTGATAATCTGATTCGTGTACACACCAATGTTCATTCTTAATATACAAACAAGTAAAGTAAAATAATGCCGAAACAAAAATGTCATTTCCTCAACTGTCACTCTTTTCTTTGAACACATATCTTTTCCAAATTTAACTACTAAAACTAGCCATTTTGATTTAACAACAAAGCTTTTAAAATTTTGAACGAGTATGAATTTGTGACGTAGATGTATTCACACACACACATAGCGGATTTGTAAAATATATCGAGCTTTTTTGGTCGCAATAAAAAATGCAGCTTCTCTGCTAGACAGACCCTGAAAATTTTATAAGGCTAAAGCTCTGAATTCAGCCCAAAACAACGACGATACCAACTCGACACTTTTTTTCAAATCATCTCAAAGATAACTGTCCTATAGTTGGTGGATAGCTTCAGGCTAAAATATCATAAAGACCTGCTGCCATTCCTTCACCTAAATACAGTGCAAAGTTAATTTACTCTAGCCGAGACAGGCCGATTGAAATTTTTATATACACGTGAACGGGAAACCGGACTATCTACAAAAGAGAAAGAGTGAGAGAAAGAGCTCTATAGCTTCAATCAATTTTTAACATGTAAATCTCGTCGTTGATCTAAAAATAAGTTCTGCTGCTAAGGGTAGAAAGAGAGAAATTGATTAAGAATTTACGTTTTTAAAGAATCAGGGCTGCTAATTATGTGAACGGCTGGTATTTTGCTCGTTGTTATATATATCCAACGTCGCCGAGGTTGGCGTGGACTGGATCTTCGAGAAAACGAAAATAGAAAAGATAGGTAGTAGCAGAAGCTAGTAGCTGTAGGGGATAATTGCAAAAGGAAGATTAAGAAGCCGAGTAGAGAGATGAGATAACGGGGTTGAAGCTAAGCTATATAGGTAAGACAACGTAAGAGAAACGAAGGTGAGCGCGCGCCCGCGCACTGCACATGACCCCAGTGGCTGTGGTGGCAACTCTATTAGACTCGTTATGGATGCTACTTTGAGTCGCTTCACCTTTTTCTACTCTACTTTACCTTTTCTCTTTGTTTTTCTTCTGGAATATATTTCTTCTCCCTATCTCTCTCTCTCTCTCTCTCTCTCACTCTCTCTCTCTCTCTCTCTCTCTCTCTCTCTCTCTCTCTCGGTTCTAGACGACGATAATTACTGGTACGGTAATCAGATACGATAATTAGTGGAGTCGACTGGAGGGTGACACTCGTTAATCTAAACCAGATAACGGTCTATTTTAAGTGCGCGCGCGTCTGTGTAGTACGTACACCTATATAATTTCAATCTGAAAGTAAGTTTGAGTATGACCTCTCTGCCTCTCTGTGTGTTCTTAGGTCTCTCTGTCCAGACGCATAAATTGTTCCTTGCACACCACTTGCAAGTTTAAATTATTGATTTTAGAATAATTGATTATATGTCAGTTGTATAATCTACTACTACTACTACTACTACTACATTGCAGCTCTATTTTTGAAATAATCCAGAGACTCGCGAATATTGAACTCCAAGAGGGTATATATAATTTTTATAGAATATATGATAAATTGGATATGATGGAACAGCTCTCGTCACATCTTCATTTAATCTAAATTGGTCAATTTTATAAATAATTGAAAAGCTGACCAGGTTTACCAATATGATCGATAGTAAGTCAATGTATTAGCTCGAATTTGAATTTTCAAAGTTCGAGTTTATGAAATAAATTTTAGTAAGGCAATTATTACATGTTATATATAGATATCATTACAATTAAATTTCCGGTTCGTGATCTTATAATTCAAAGTCCATTGAAATTCGATTAAAATTATTCTCTAATAGAAATAAACTCGTTTTGACAGGACACAAATAAGTTATTTTTATCACAATACATTTGAATCATTTAATGTATATTAGCTATAATAAAATTATTTAAAACTTTATATTCCAAGCATTTACCTCATAAATAAATTAGCTATTCGACAAAAATAAACTTTAAATGAAATTTGAAAAAGAAAAAAAAAATTTTAAGTTTTAATGATTATTAAAACTTATTTGAATCGTTATTTAAGTATTGAAATTCCTTCCAATAAAATACGTTGAAAAATATTTTCAACAATCAATTAACTCAAAATCTCGATTGTCAGAATATGCTGAGTAAAACAAAATCAAAATTAAATTTTATACTCCTAAGTAAATAAAAGCAATCGAAGCGCCTTAAAATCCATTCCATCCAGAAGCATCTAAAGCTGAAAGAGAAAGAAAACGCGCAGTTTACATTAAAGTCTGGGAATAAGTAAAGGAAGTGTGTATAGGTATATAGGTACCCGTTCTCGTAGTAGGTGTGCAGGGGATCGAAAGAAAATGAAAATTCCTCGGCCGATGGCTCTCGCCTCCTCCTCCTCCTCCTCCTTCTCTTTTTCGTAGTATATAGGGTTTTAGCGTCTGGAGGTCCCGGAGGTCGCGAGTATCGATTCTCCCTCTTCGGGCACTGGCTGCTCTCGTTCGCCCGTCACTCCCGCGGGCATTCTCCGCGCCAGTACAGCCCCCTTGCTCTTATCTTTTTCTCCTTCCCAATTCGCATGGTGTCTGTGTCGGTTTGCTTCCTACAATGTATCTTCAAGCTATGCCCTTTCGCGTGAATTCTTGAAACGCGCGCAATGAATTTCTGCGGCCCTTCTTATATTACATCCGCTATCCTCGATATTCCTCTAAATTGCTTCTATCGGCTACTTATCTGCACCACGAGTACTTATTGCAATCCTCTAAAAACTAAGCTGACCAATAGCAGCTACAGCAATGTTGTGGCTGTATATATACAGTATAGTAGAATTCGCGAGTGGTGTATACAAGTTGGGGGTGGAGGGGGGGGGGAAGCTACGTGATCGACGGCTCAGACTTTTGAACTTTACTAAACTGCTGTTCGCGTAGATTGGCGTACACAGTCAGATAGAACGAAAGCTCCGAGAGCTTTTACCCAGTCTCAAAATACCAGGCATAGGTACGTATGTACATACAAATTACAATTTAACAGCGTACGGATGTCTTGGGCGTCTCTAATGGTACACATTATATCCTTGTCATGATGTAGGTTTACGTATATATATAGAGGCTATATATAGGCACGCATAATTAATTTTCTGCGGTAGTTCATAAATTCGAGGTAATAATATATACCTATCTCCAAGTGAGTATGAGTGCCTCGCTTCAACCTGAAGTGGCGCGTGTGATATATACGGGAGAGAGAGAGAATAAGCAGCCAATATATTTAATGTGCTGAGACGAAGCCAAATGCTCCGAAACGAGGCAAGTTAGTGTATAACTATAGGTATATTGTGTGTTTGAGGATACGCGGTATCTGCATTGGTACACCGTCTTGAGTGTCTCCTGGCGATAAAAGTCTTTTTTTTCCTCGCACTTCAACGAGCCTTATATATAAGCAATTGCTCGCCACTCTGTCACGATTTATTATTTGGATCTTCTTATAAGCAGCCTGCTTATGTATATACTTGTAT
>JAPYZE010002149.1:0-17603 GCA_030522805.1 Leptomastidea abnormis
CCTTAGGACTTGGGATTCTTTTATTACATGTTAAAAGAAGTCACCCTACCAAGTTTGGTGAAAATCCATCACCCGAATCTCACAACTTCTCCTAGTGAGACAGAAATCAGAATGTCAAGTATATCTTTTCTTCTGTCTTATTTAGTTACTTTATATCATTTCATGATCTATTTGAATTTTGAAAAATTCTTATTATATAACGCAATAAAAATTGCTTATTTTTCTTTTATAAGTAAGCTATCTATTATTGTCAAATTTTTATAAATTACTTCAACATGTTAATTAGCTTGCTCGCTTCGTTACTTCTTTCATTACATGAATTCACATTAAAATTAATAAATTTATAAGCAGGTAGATATAATTAATTCTTGCAATATACATTGCCAATCAAAGAATTTTTTCTTTTTTAAAATTTAATAAATTGGTATAGTCTTCGATAATAATGACATTAATTACGTCAATTTATTGTAATAGCATATAAATTTAATCCAGAAATATTACATAATTAACGTTAACAATATCTGTTCTATATTGTTCAATATCTAATTTTCCACGTGAATAGAGAATCGCGACTATGTAAATTTATATCCAAGAAAATCAATACTTTAAAGCAAACATTAATCGATCATTACGTCGTAACAAGCTGGACAAATATCCGTTATATTGTAACGATATTAATATCCATTTTATATGCAACAATCACTTACAAATCACTTCATTTGAAATTGCAAAAAAAAAAAACAATTTTTTAACAATTAAACCTCACAATAAAACAAAAATTCGATATCAACAAACTCCCCTATAAATCTAACATCTAAACAACCTCTTACCAAAAAAAATAATAAAATAAAATAAAAAAAGAAGGTCAAGTCTAACGGGGCGTTACGATAGTCAAGCACCAAAGCATCTCTCTCTTTCTCTCTTTCTCTGCAGACAGTCTAGGCCAATAAAATCCGTAAAAAACAATATCCCCCGGAGCCCTTAAATCCTTCCAGCCTGATGCACATACCGATCCAGCAGCTGCAGACTCTCTCTCACACACACAGATGCTTTTCGAAACGAAAACGTCCAATCTCCTACCTACATTCCAAAAAGCATCAAACTCTTCTCTCGTTTAAATTCTAGCATGACTATACATATAGTAGCAGAAAAGTCCCAAAGGTGATGTGCAGATGGTAAATGCGCAACTATATGTCCAGTAAAAAGAAAAATTATTTATATATATATATATATATATACCTAATATACGCGAGTTGAATTCTTTAGCGTATATACGTTATTCTTCTCTCTTTCTACTGTTGGCAGATTTATCGATGTCGAGAGGGTAAGAGAATGACGAGGCACATAAGCTGGGGGTTAAAACTTGAAGTAAAATGTATGTGGATCATCCGACGTTGAATGTGAGCTTTTACTGTATACCCTGCGCTGACGTGTTCCGTTGCTTTTACTACTGAAGTTTGCATTTGGATGACTTGAAAAATATTTGCACTCTTTTCTCTATTTGAGATTCGGCTAAGGTATATATAGGTATGACTTGTAAATCGATTTGCGTATGTAAGATTTATAAAATAAGGTTTTTAGAAAGATTATTTTTGGGTGTGAGATGCTATATAATTTTTTCATTTAAATTATGAAATATTTTAAATGAGGACCTGATATAGGTTGATGCATGGTAATAGTTTATGAATAAAACTTAATAGCCAATCTCAGAACAAATTTATCCTTGACATTAAAGAAAAGATAAAAGAAAAAAAGAAAGTTTATAATTAAAGCAAATATAAAAAGCGTTCGTGTTTTAAAACACGTTTTTCATCAATCATAAACGCCTACACTTCTGTAACTATATCTACATAGGCGTTAGATTGAAGTAGTTTGAGGATAGGAAGGTCGTAGCAAGATGAGAGGCAGCAGGCACACAGTATATGAAGGTGACGGCTTACTTAAAAGGTATATGTCGATACGGACGTTAGTAATTTCCGTCGTGAATACTACTGGAATCGAAGATAGTCTATCGTTAATAGGCAGTCAAGTTAATATAGGAAGTTGAGAGCAAAGTCTCATTTCAAAAATACGCTCGCTATATCTACCTGTAACTATAGCCCAAATAAATCATCGAACATATAACTCGATCTATCTCTTATAACACCTTTCGTTTTCTCGTTAACTCTGAAAATTTAATCTGAATCCCTACTAGTCCGAATTTTTGGAAGGTGTAAAAACAAAAAGAAAAAAAGCTCTAACGATGTTACTCCAACATCCCTATAAATTGATGTCGAAACGAGAAAAAGCCGAACAGAGTACAAGTAAAAAAAAAAAAAGTGAATCGACCAATAGTACTTTATTCATACATCGCTTATCCTATACGTATATATAGAGTTGCACATACATACAGAGTAACTTGGCAATTCCAACAAACGCGTCGATAATTGACCCCCTAGTCCAGCAATTTTTCATCAGCTAACCAACCAAGCTCTCGTGAACATCCTCTGGTGAGCTTTCTTTTTCTTTTTTTTTTATTCTCAGGTTCATTCCACGCGATCACGATGCAGGACCGTCTGATCGATGAGGTCGAGCTCGATTAGCCTGACTCTTTTTCTTTTTTCTTTCTCTCTTTCTCTCGCGTGCGCAGTTACAAGGCGTGAAAGAAAAGACTCATTACGAGCTTTTCTCTTCCTCTCTCTCACGTACATTTCTCACTTATACTATTCTTTTGCAAAGCTCGTTTTTTTCGTTTTCTTTTTTTTCTTTTTTAAGTTCCAACTTCCAAGAATACTATTTCATGATGATTATCGATGTAATTGGAAAACGTAATGGTGGTGGTGGTGAGGTGACGGTTAATTTAGCTTTGTACAAGAAAGAGAGAGAGAGCGAGAAAGAGTAAGTAGAGCTTGCGGACATTGTACAAACCAGAAAGCTTGCCAGCACGAAAGAAAAGTGTTTGATTAACAAAGTTGATAAGATTGCGACTATACCTATTACTATAGGAGAGGGTGAGAAAGAGGAGTTATATAAGCGATAACAGAGGAAAATACATCAATCACTAAAGAAGCGTCTACAAGCTGTCGACGTCGTCGGCGAATACGTGTCTACTACACTCAACATGTTTCAACGTATAATAAAGCGGCGGTATAACTTCAGGGGTATAATAAGTTTTACCGCGATTTCGATCTTGAAAAGTAGAAGTAGAAAAAAATATTTATACCTACGTCGCAGTAGAATAGGTCGTGCTTATGTCAGACGTACGTTAAGGATAGAATCGTTTATTTATTTTTTTTTCTTCTTTACTTTATAGTTATTTTTAGATATACGCTTTTTTTTCTTGCTGTATAGGAAGACACAAAAGCTCATCCGTCATCCTTCGCACGTGTTTGCCAATATATGTCTTATACTTTTGAAGTTTACCTACTGTCACCTTTTTTCTTTTTTGCAAGCTCTTAAGATGAAAGATGGAAATTACACACTTGTGATGACAGCTGGGATGTAAACTCAAGTTTAATTATAATTTTTTATTATTTTCTTTTTTTTTTACTGTCTGTCTGTCTAACGTATGGAATTTAAAATTACTTCCGCTTGGAGTATGTCAACTGGAAATTTCAATTAAGTGACGATGTAACCTATGAGATTATTGCTCTCCGATAATATTACGAAGTTAAAAAGAACGAGTATAGGGTGTATAGGTACTGTATTAATGAAAAAATCGAAAAACGATGATCACATATACCGGTAAAACAATTTTTATCAGCTTCCGATTTTGATCGGGTCTATATAAAAACTATAGGTATATACGTATACATGTACGACGTGGTATATGTGTATATACGTGTCGTTTAAAATCGCTTTCAATAAACAATAACTCGTTTTACCACAAGCTTGCGAAGAGGAACGACGACAACGACGCATGGGCCAATAAAATTTGTAACTGCTACTCGTGAACAATATCCGTACGCCCAAAAGCTGTGTTGGCTGGATAGGTCAAGTGTGCCAGAGATGACAAAAAACTAGAATTACGATCGAGAGCTTTTGGGGGTAAAATCCAATCGAACGTGCGCTACGTTCTACGAGTACGACACGAGTTTGCGCTTGTATTGCTGTAGATATGTATATAGTCGACAACAATTCGATCATTGGTTGACGTGAAAAAATAGTTTATATATATTGAAATGTCATACATTACATGTGTTTTGATCTATTAATTTTAGAAGTATAAAATTTTAAATGATATATTTTATTTTACCTATTTTAAAAAATTTTTAATCAATTTCTTTTTTTTTTGCAAGTTTTTAAATTAATTATTCTTCAAATAAATTTAATTGTATCAGATTAAATTCAATAGCTACTTAAATAGATAATAAAATTATTCAAAAAAGAAAATTATACTGAACAATAACAATGAACAAAAAAAAGAAGAGAGAAATAAAAACAAAACTAACGTTTATTCAATCCAGACAGTAGTACTTGAAAATACCAGCAGCAAAAAGCAATTACGAATAACGACGATTCCGCAATTATTCAGTTTCCCTCCCCCAACAGCACACTTGAAAGAGAGAGAGAAACCTCTCGCTACCCTACTCTCCTTCCATTTCCGTTATTCTAATTAAATCAAACACACACAGAACAACCATTTCGTCCTAAAAAGATTTTTTTTCTTCTTTTTATTATTCTTTTTTTTTTTATCAAGCTTGAAATAAATGTCAAGCGTACACTACTCGAATTTGTCGCAGCCAAAAAACCGTCAGGAGGTCAGGGGGAATCCCCCAAACTACTATACACTCTCTTTTTCTTTCTCTCTTCCTATTCCCCGATTAATAATGCATGCGCACCATTTCGGAATCGACGCGACTACCTAAATTCCACCAACGCCTACTCGATCACATTCACACTTCTAAAACCTTTTACATATATATATAGAGAGAGCTTGCAGACACGTGCATACGTATAGATATATTTTTTTACGCCTACAGTCATCCAAAGTTTAGACTTTACCTCAAAACCTATACCTTGTCTCGTCCTGCACTCAAACTATTTTTTTTTCTTCATTTCTTTTTTACAAACGACCTGAACCAATCGCTTACTACAAAAACGTTACAATTCCAAAGCTTTAGCTATTATATAAAAAAGAAAAAAGTAACTTACTAAAGCAAACTTTCGAATGAAAGTTCGAGAGAGTATACTACTGTATACGTATGTATGTGCTTTGCAGCAGTATAACAGTATATATAGCAGCGTTGAACCGTAAATTCAGTGCTTGCAGGTGAAAGTTCTTTAATGAGCCTCGAATTCAGTCAACGGGATTAAACACCCTCTGCAAGCTCAAATTTCCTTGCTGCAATATAGTTATATTATCGGATTTCGTGAGAATAGCGTTAAGAGATGTGTAATCGTATTTTCTCTAGTATATATTTATCTTGTGTGCTTTTATCATCACATGTACATATACCTATAAAATACAATAACTTAACGAAAGCTTGAAAACTTTCTTGGATTACAATCAAATTATATGACTACCGTAAGTTTAACGTATTTAATGTTTAAGCTAATGTGTAGGAATACTTATATGGTTACAATAACTATTAGCTAATATTCGTAAAGTTTATAGATTTAGATATTTGCTAAATGTGAATTGAAGTGAAATTTCAAGTTTTGCAATTATAATCTGTGGCACAATAGCAATTTGCACGTAATCGCTATTAAATAACTTACTCTCTAACATTATTCTCTTACACACATATACACATACAAAGAGGAAAAGCACAGTTGGAGATACCAAATGCTTGCGAATTCTATGTCGATTGTGAATGAAGGCAGGAAACTATAGTTAAATAGACGCGATGGGAGACGCAAAGTACTCGATAACGAACTGCAAATTTGCTTTGGAATTTTATTAAAAGATGTTCGACTCAATATATAACTTTTGCTAATATATAAATTGTTACTGTCTTTGCTTAATTTAGACGACTGATACAAATTGAATGCTGTCTCTTATTTCGTTGTACTCTGTAAATTGTAAATTGCAGACGTTCATCGATAATTATGTTTAAGTAGAGATGCGTTTTCCCTTTTCCTTTTTTGTAAGCTTATATAAGTATTTGGTACAGTTTAATGAGTATTTAAAATTCGTCGTGAGTCGCTAATTTAAAGTTTGAAGGGAATCTTTATTTTTCTTTACCTTCTTTTTTTTGTAAGCTAAATAAAGCTTTGCTGAAAAAAAGAACTAGCAGCTGTATTCGTCTCAAACAATACCAGTCATTTTTTTTTTTTAAAAAGCAAAGACAAAACGTACATACTTTTTCTTTTTTTTAAAGCTTAAGACTCGAGGATTCAAAAGTACAATTTTAATGCAGCTTCAAAAAAAAACAGAAAAAGCTCGTGTCTGACTTTGAAAAAATTTACAAGCTCAAGCTACATATCGTTTGAGGTACCTATATACTGTCAGAATAAAAAAAGAAATGGGAACAGGAGGAGATGTAAGCTTTAATAAATGCAAATGAGCAAAGCTTCGATGCAGGGACGATATACTCTCGTTATAATACAGACTGAATCACAAACTCTCGCTTGCTCTAATTAACCAAAGCTTCGTCTGATGTACATACTTTAAAATACTGCAGCTTAATGCACTTGTCTCTCTCTCTCTCTCTGTGTATGTGTGAAAGCTCTTTTTTTTTTTTGTTCGGGATAAAGTTGAAAGTTCATTTTGATTTTAGATGTATAGAAACTAATGCTTGACTACTGCTGTTCCTGTGGCTTTGGAATTTAATTGAGATTTTGAAGCGAATAACACGTTGCAGAAAATTCGACATGATTGAATATATGTATACGTGATGATATTGGATTTTGAGAGGATTGACGCTGAGAGAGAAAAAGAAAGAGAGTCGTTAGATATTTTCAAGAGAAAAAAGGGTTAGAAGAGAGAGAAAATTCATTGGTTTTGAGAAAGTTCGTTGAGCCGCAAAAAGTTTTTTCATAAGAAACTTTCGTTCTGAGATTTACGTTTTTTTCTTTTTTTTTTGCAAACTACGATTTCTTAGAAGTACATATAGAAGTTTTAGCAATAATTTTAAAAAAGTTTGATATGTGTATGTATTCCTAAATGCGCTTCATCAATAATTCTTATATATATATAGTACATACGATCACGAAATATAAAGCTAATCCTTAAATTTTATTTTCTGGCACACCACGACATTATTTCCAACAAATTTTAAAATGAAACATCAACTCAAGTTTTTTTTTTTTTATTAGCAAACGAAAACGAGTTTTACAATAAAATGAAATAGAGTAGTAGCACATGTACACGAATATAATAAAGTTGAAAATCCGAAAATTACCGCATAGGTATATACGAGAGCTTATCCATTGGGTTACGGGGACAGTTGAACTTGTGTATTATTCATGAAACGTGTAGACTTACTATAAAACCCTATACACGAGTGCATACTCTGATATATATCTGTTAAGAAATTTTTATATGTTACACAGTAGTACAACATGTTACTTTATTATATATATATATAGATACATGGCCTAGTTTTCTTTCTTGGTCAAGATTGAATATTACATTATATCTTAATGTACATATAACAAAACCAATTAAATTTTATATAGGTATAGGTATTTCAATAATTATTGTATTCGAAGCTTTAAAACTTAACAAGTTTATAATCGCTGAACATAAAATATGTATATAGGTATATACATATCGAGTATCGTTGAAAATTTGAATAGCAATATAATCGGAGCAAGAGATTAACTGAATATCATGCAAGTGATGGTGATATTATAACATTGCATATTTACGATTTTACAGTTTTATAGTGTCAAGTATGATAATCGATATAGCTCTAGGGAATATAAAAAAAAAAGCGTAACGCTTTACAATCATACCACACCTATGATATATTATGATTTATACACAATTGAAATAAAAATATGAAAAATTAAATAGAAGCTGATTAAAATTGTATAATAAAAAAATAATAAGCTAATTCTTGGATACATAACAACCAACGTGATACTAAACGTTAAAAAAATAAAAAAAAATTTATCTCACGCCAAATCAATTAGTCGACCAGTATAACAAGAAAATACAAAGTACGTTTTCGTATTATATTAAAATCTCCAAATTACAAATGCCAATGCTGCCAAAAACATTATCATATCAACCCACGCATATAAACCAAACCATTACTCGCACGTGATTTAATAATAATGCCAACAACGTTAACTGCAACAACAACCAGTCAAGTCCTATTTATGGATGTGTGTGTATGTGTGTGTGTGTGTGCGGTAAAAATATATTTTCTAGGCCAAAGCAAGCGAAGATCGATATATATGTACGTGGTTGTCCAAGAGAAAGAAAGAGAAAAAGAAACTTTCATCGCTTACATTTATTTATTACACGATTACACCTGATAATTTATGACTTGAGAGCTTGATTTAAGATGGTATCGAAGAAGGTTTGTAAATGAAGTGACTTTATATTATGTTGAAGTTTGATAATGAGAAATATAACGTTTGTGTTTTTCTTGGGGTAAAGTTACAACGAAGTACGAGGCTAAAGTCTTATCTCGCGTGTATACATGTAACAATAAGTCTTATTAGTAATTAAAGCTCGTTAAATGTTAAAAGCTGTATTTGTGCTTTTGTTGAAAGACGTGTGCTTTTTTTACTTGTATTTCGATTTATGCTGTCCGTCGATAGAAATTTTAAATTTTTTATGAGGTGATTGTTGCTGTTGTTTGAAGAATGAGGTAAACGAGTTCAATTATATGCTTTTTATATCAAATAATGTAGGTATCGTATGATTTATTGCTATTCCTCTTTTTTCTTTTTATTTTTGGTGGAATATGTAACATTTGTAATTCTAATATTAACATGTGACTATTTCGACAACTAATATAAAAAAAAAGAAATTTAATATTAAAAAGTAAAATTTTAAAATCAAGCTGTCTAACCAACCTTTGACCATATATATTAAATCATCTTGCTTTATCTCTACTAACGGAAAATTAATTTGCCGACGGTGCTTTCTCTCATTCTCTCTCGATAAGCTTGTTTCTCACGATCGAGAAACCATTTCGTTAGAGGGGGGGGGGGGGAAGAAATGGGTATATGATTTATGTTGGTGCAATAGCGACCTTGTAATTAGTTGGGATATTCCTCATTGATCTGGAACGCGGTTGATATTGACTTTTAGTAAGAATTTTAATATTTTATATTTTTTTTTTAATTCATTTTTTTGTATGGTACTGATCTAGTTAACGAGGATATTTTATTTTTTTTTTACTTTGTTTCATTATTTGACTTTGTTAAATTACTGCTAAAAAAAATATAGAAGCTTTTTTTATATAATTGAAATGTATGAAATGTTGAACTTTAATTACATCGACATTTGAGTTAAATTTCGATGTAATATTTACTTTAAATTTTGAATTTCTTTTTTCATACGTTAACTCAAACATCATTTCAAATTCAAATAAGAAATCTTAGGAACTTTGAATTGCTTTGTTTACTGTACATAATTAAATAGGTAGTAACAGTATATTGTCTTTATTATACTCAAGCTTAACTGTATCATCGTCCCTTTTTGCAAAATTGATGACAATTACCTTTACATTATAATTGTATATTAAAGGACTTCAAAACTTGTACTTGATGTAACAAGTATAATATATAATATTGATGTATTCATTACAAGTGTTGTAACTTTATTTTATGTATTTAGATTTAACCTGACAAGTTTACATGTATATACGTAGTTTATTTTCAAATAAGTATAAACCGCTTGACAGTAGACACAATTGCGGTGAAACCAAATGTCATTTTAGATTAGAAGCTGAAAAAAGAATAACACGCCTTTTTTTTTAACCGATAATCACTATAATATTTCACTTTAGCCGTGTGGTTTTTATCCGTGAAATCTAATTAAATTTTCAGTTGTTGAAAAATGAGATTTTTTTTTAAGATAGATATAAATCGACAGATTTTTTTCAACACTTATTTTAAATATTAATTTTTTTTGTGATAAAATTTTACATGGTCATTTGAGATTTAATTTATTAAGTAATATTATTTTTTAGGACGTTCACCTATAACAAAGTGTGAATTAAAATTTTATAATCCAAGTACATCATTTTTAGAAAAAGAAATTTTTTATTATACTTGTGAAATAAATAGCTGTGACATTAGAATTGTTTCTAAGGAGAAATATGATTATTACTCTAATAGGTGCTCATTATTTTAAAATAATAAATTTTTGTATACACCAACAATGCTATAAATAAGTAGAGTACATTTACAACTATAAGCTTCTAGGTCAAGATTAATAATTAAATAATTAAAAAATTTTATGTACTAAGAAAGAATTTTATAAAATTCCATTTTTTTTTTTATCAAAAAATTTTCTAATTTTAAATAATTATCTGACCGTTTGTGGTTTAGTTTACGTTCTGCGATACTGTAATTGGTCTTGATAAATGAATAAAATTTTTTATATTGAAGTTATTTTTAAAAATTAAGGAATTTATTTTTAATGTTGATAATAAGTTGATAGCAGTTTATTTATAGTTTTCAAAAATTTAATATTTAAATTAAACTATTCATAAAATAAAATTTTATAATTAATACTATTTTTTTTATTTTCCTCTGCTATAAAATTTACAATTTAGGAAGAACAAGTAATGGATGAATTTTAAATATTTAGTATCCAATTTATAAAAAATTAAAACAATAATCAATAAATTAAAAAAAAAAAAATAGAAAAAAATACAAATTATTTACATAAAGATCGACTAATTTACTTATGTGTATGATTAAAGTAGGTGCAAACTATAAAAAACCTGTTCATTAAAAATATAAATATTTGTACTGACAAAAGATAAAAAAATAATCAATAGTTGTTATCACACGTGTCAACTAAAATCACAATCTCAAACAATATGTTACACATCACTATCTTAACTATATAACATTAAAAATAAATAAAGTGTTGAAACTTAACTATGATAAAAACATGACATACAAAGTACCATCATTGTAACATATATCAGATAATAAATCGACTATCCTCTCCCATCACTTACATACACACACCTATAATTCTCCACTTACAAAAATAAACGAAGATCAATCAAACGTCCAATATCTTATATTTATATCTTCAACACCACTTCTTATACCATATACCCTTTTCCAAACAAAAAACTCTCTACCTGACACATTATATTTCACCCTATATACCAAACCTAATCAAACAAAAAGACCTTCACTCCAGATAATTAAGTTCTCTCTCTCCAAAAAAAAGCTCAAGCTCATTGACCCCTATAGGTTATACTTAATACACACAACCTCATCATCCATCTCACCTGATCTCTCCACACCCATCCTTACACCTCAAATTAATCACACCAAAAACACACATACAATAATCATCATAAAAAAAAACATATACATTACATAAACATAAAAAAAAAATATACTCACATTATCATAAAACATGCGTCCCTTGAAAGACGCAATTTTATTATAATGATAATCAGTGTAATCAGCTACAGCTCCATATCCAGCAGGCCTACACTGTCCACCGGTAATGGCAGTAGCAGTAGCATTAGCAATTGCTTCAGCTGCAGCTGCAGCCGCTGCCGCTGCTGCAGCAGCTTCGTCTCGAGCCGGCAAGGATGGAAGCATGCTCTCTCTTTTATATATATATATATATCTTTTATTCTCTGTCTTCTGTATATCTATTACTCTCCTGGCCTTGGCTATATATATGTATGTATGTAGCAGGTGTTGGAGTATATAGGCGCAAGCGCGTTCGCTTAGCCCGGGCTTGTACAACCCTGCACCAACAACGCGGTAATAGACATTCGCTCGTCCTCGATCTTCCTTCTCTCCCTTAACCCTCTCTTTTATAAACTTAATCCGAACTGATCAACTGCAGGTGTAAGCTCTTCTGTATCATAGAAAAAGCAGTTTGATAGATGTAAGGTGAAGTGGAGTCTCTTATCTGAATTTGATGTCTTTAAAGGAAGCACCACCGACAAACACACATACCCACACACGCGATAACTATACGAGAACGACGAGAATGAAAACTATATGGTGTGGTCCGGCCACGGAAAATGGCGAGAGTAGACTGACTGAGAGCGTTAACTAGAAGAGAGCCAGCAGCAGCAGTAGCAGAGAGAGTTTGGAGCGTCGTCGTCGTCGTCGGCGAACATCTGCACACTCCCACGCGCTCGTCTGTATGAAAAGGAAAGAAGGGAGACTAACTAAAAGAGAGAGAGAAAGAGAGAGAATCTCGGATATATACGCAAGCGCGCAAGCTCTCGAGGGGAAAAGCCGCTTGCTTGTATACCTATATACCTATATATACCTATAGGAAAAGCAAGAGTAAGCATATCCCTTCCCCCTCCCCCTTCGTTACACCCTAATGCCTGCATGTGTATTGCCACACGACAAAAGCCCTTTAGGCTTACACCTATACACCTATATTATGCCTTAGCACCGCTTGCGATGCAGAGTAGCAGTTCTACTATATATACTATATATGTGTGTGCGCGCACGATTGCTGCGCCGGCGTTGTCGATCGATCCATCCGTACCTACGACCCCCCACCCCTCCTTTATATCCCTTCCCTTTTCCTTTTCCTTTGGTATATATGTATGTATATGTATATTATAGACGCGACAAAAACCACCCCTCAATCTACTTTCTCCTTACTAACTCTAACCGAACTTTGCTATATAGGTATCCACCCCACCATCCATCCACTTACTATATACTATAGCCGGCCCGGGGCAGAAAGCGTAAGAGTATAAGCGTAAAAGTTGGTGGTGAAAGGGAGGATGTAAGGGAGTTCTTCCTTTCTCTTTCTTTTTTTTGGCGCGATATCCTATATATTATATGCTAGATCGGATCGCTGCTATACTGCGAGCGCGGGAATGTGGAATTTCTTTCGCTTCTCGCACTTTTTAGAAGGGATCATTGATCGAAGAAATTTTTTTTTTTTTTTTATTCTAACTTATACTTGTACTTTACTGATTCTTTCTCTTTCTATTTCTATAGATTTTTCTTAAATTTTTTTTTTTCTTGCTTGCAAGCTAGCATTGCTTGCTTTTAGTCAACGTTGGCAGCTAGTGTAGAAGAGAGTTTCTTGGGGATTTTGGGAGCGGAAGTAAGCGACGATGCGAATAAAATAGTCAGCGATTTTTTTTGTTTTGGTTTTTTTTTAGATTCGATCGGGGATGTATATGAGATTTTTTTAAAAGAGATTTTTTCAATAAAATTATAAAATATTTTAAATTTAAATTGTTTAAAAGGTATTTTATAATTCCTTTTTGTTATTTAAAAATCATAAGAAACTTGAAATGCTTTAGCTGTCATTTATATAAGATTTATCGAATAAAAAAGTTATATAGAGTATAGCCGAGAGAAGCAGAGAGAGTAGTCGTAAAACATTGAATAATTTTCATTTGGCTAGTACTTAAATTTGACTTGAGGTACCTAATTAATTCACTCGAGACTATAAAAACTGTCCTTCTTCATTTGCAAATTTCTCGGCATCATTAAAACTTTCATGGAAAATCCATTCCATCACTTACAAAAAAAAAGAAAACTCTTTATCATTACAAGTTGATATAAATCAGTGCGAAATTAATTTTTATTTTAATTTCTTGTTCAATTATATTTATAATATATTACTACATGGTACTAAAAAATTTTATTGAAATGTATATAAGCTCAATTAAAAAAAAAAAAAAATAATGTCAAGACATGATTCGACTTAATCAGACAGCATCGATTTTTCCTAGAAAAAAAAAAAATTATTGCTGGCACAGAAGAAAATATTGTCACTGCAATTTTCTATCGATGTTACTCGAAGTAATAGCGCGACACGCTTTTTCAATCGCAAATATCTTGGCATGTCTGGTATAATGAAAAAAATCTTTAGATGCCGAATATGCTGCAGCAAAGAAGTTTTACTTTTTTGGCTTTCTAAAGTATTTGCTACCCTGTGGAAAACTGGATAGAAAGTCGTGAAAAAGAATATGTATCGTGCATTAAAGTCGTTCTATTTTTTTTTTTCAAAATAAAATTGATGATATTCGATTTTATATAGTTTAAGGTTTTATTTAAATAAATAGAATGTAAGCTCTTCTTATTCTATAAAACTTTTTAAAATTTCTTTTTGAAAATGGTTTTAAAAGCATTTTTATGGCTATCCAACAATTATAAAAATAATGTCTGAAGTGCATCTATCGAAAATTTGTAGTTTTAATAAAATTTAAAAGCAAAAAAATTCAGGTATAATTTTGTAAATGGAACGTCCTAAATCTTGAAACAAAAGTAGCGCAACAGAGAGCCCATAGAAAAACTTCATCCAAAATGTACTACCAACACACCAAACTCACTCGATTTTATGTCAAAAGTTCGTAACGATTTGCTGTAAATGTTCGTTCCTTTTTTTTTACGATTTAACTTTACTGCTCCACAGTACATTTACAAGAAAATAATAAACTTGTTTATTTACCTCTAGGATTTTTTTGTTACCAATAACATTTTCGAAAATTTAAAAAATAATTTTATTTCTTGCAAAAACATAATTTAGTGTCCTATTTTTAGTCCACCCTATATTATATAATCATCATCTTCAACAAACAAACACATAAAACAAATTTTAAATTTGACATAAAAAAAAAAAGAAAAAGTATAAGCTGTGAGTCTGATTTATCATCACTAAACATAATTACACATTAAATACCATATATAAGCAATAAAATCCATCAAATTAATCACACTAGCAACAAAAAGCTCGCAAGCTCAACTATAATTCCTTCCACTAAACATATAAAAACTCCATCTAACAAGCTTATACAATTCCAAAATTTCAATACACACGCAATATTTCCTGTCCTCCTCCTTAACAAAAAAGACGAAACCAGAAGTAACAGCAGTAGCAGCAAAAAGCAAAGTCAGAAATTCCATTTAAATGCAAAAAGCTAATCCAGAGAAAACGGGTATTTCACATCCCAGGCAATTTCGTAGAAATCAGGCACTTAGCTTCAGTACTATATATATGTATATGCGAAATGTACAGCACATAGCCAAAGCGTTGAGCGTGAAATTATGCGAAGCTCGACACGTTGGCAGTAGTAGTAGGTGGGAGTAGTAGGGAAGAAAGCTTGAACTTTTAAGATGTGAGACGCGCTCACCTCGACAAATCACGCTTAATCCCTATTCTCTCTCTCTCTCGCTTTCTCTACCCAATATACCGTGTAGAAAGATCGACGACGACGACGCCTTGGCGTTTACTTTCGTCCTTTATTTTCTTAAAGCTTTTCTCTCATAGTAAAGGTAAAGAAAGAGCTATATTCTCTCTTTCTCTCTCTCTCTCTCTCTCTCTCTCCTTCTCTTTTTAAAGCTCTTTCTATACATTATACTCTTAAAACTTTTCAGCATCGCGATTATACAGTTTGGTTATTGGTTTCGCGTTAGCGCAGACTTTATTTGCGAGAGATATAAATAGTATGATACTATTCTACTAACCCTTTTTTCTTACTTCTATACTATAACTCTTGCGGCTAGTTTTCTTCCTTTCTCTTTCTAAAAGAAAAGGAGAGCTTTTTTTTGTTGTTCAAAGAAAAAGGCCGAGTCGACGATTGAAAGTTAACAGCCACAGGGAGTGTTGGAGATAGTTTTGGTGGTGGTGGTGATGGCGATTGTTCGAGTATTAAAGTGTAAGTGAGAGAAGAACTTCTCTTCTTTTTACTACTACTACCTGCATATATGTATATATATATATATATCTTCTCTTGTTGGTAGGAAATTGTTGCAGTACTTCCGGAAGACTTTTCAAGTCTCGAACTGCTAAGTGCACCGAATTCGAAATTCACCACGTGGCAGTAGTCGCGTTTGCCTCATTGTTCCTAAAGATATATATGGCTTTGATTTTTTTTTTATTTTTCTTTCTTTTTTATTTGAACTCTGAAAAACGGCTTATCCCTTGATGCGTTAAATTAAAGCACGTGGCTTGATTGTAGGAAAAAAAAGAAAAATAGAAAAAAAAAGAGAGAGCAGAGTCTTTAATAAAAGATCTAGAGATTCTCTTCTCTGGGTATAATAAAGCAGCTCCTAACAAGCTGCGAAAGCTTTAACAAAGAAAAAGACTTGCTTGCGTTACTCTCAATTGAATCGGCCTATTTTATCTCGACCAAAAGTACTACTACTCGAGAAATCTCGGATATACAATACACACACACTGTCTGACCGAATTATTCACTAAAGGGATATATTGTTGTATAAACAGTATTTGGTGAGTGCAAGCTCAACGCTCGTTTTAATAAACGTGGGAACTTGCGGTTCTCGTGAATCTTGTCGTTCTATCCCCTAGTGGGGGTCTTGCTTTTGGATTTTAATGAAAGCGCATGGGATATAGAAAGGAGTATACTGTGTGTGTGTGTGTGTGTGTTTGCTTTTACGACAGTAGGTATATAGGTATATACAGGAAGTTTTAGCTTGGATGCGAACTTGTGTAAGGATGGGTTGAATGGAGCTTTTTTGATGGCTATGTTCTAGAGCTTTTTCTTGTCGTCGAGAGGAACAGATGGTTTGCTTTACTTCTCTTTTTTTTCTTTTGGAGGAGGGACGGGATTGAATAGAGGGTAAGAGAGGGAAAAAAAGGGGATAGCGATTTGCTCGAGTAAGTGGGGTCTAATGTCGTTTGTGCTATGTTGGTATATGAACTGGCTTCTCAAAAGTTTGGATTGGGTTTAACGGTTTTAATGGCTACTGGAATGGAAAAGTTTTTGGGATAATGTATTTTATTAAAAGGGTTTAGTAGAGAGAGAGAGAGAGAAAGTTCGATCTATAGAAATTTTATTAAAATTCATGAAAAGTATTCGAGAGGATTGTTGTTGAATATTTCATTGCAATTAATTGGAAAATTTTTTTGGTCAGATGGTCAAATTTTTATATTAAAATGGAAAATTTATTTATTTGTTTGTTTTATTTTTATGAAAGAAAATGATATATAAACAACAGAAATTTAACTGTTTCCTTTTTTTTTTTGTATTTTCAATTAATGTATATTCAACAATTGTTTGATAATAAATTTTATTTTTATTGTTATTTATTTTCATGAAAAGTAAAATTGAAAATTGTAAATAAATTCAATGTATTTCGTGAACCATGTAAAATTTATTAAACTTACAGTTATGTGAAAAATTTTTATGTAATACATAAAATAAGAAAGAAAAATAACAAAGGAATTTTACCGTAAAAATTTAGCTCAATTTATTGTTTTTCAAAAGTATATTTTAAACAAAATACATTATTTTTTAGTTAATAATTTTTATTAATTTTTTCAATATTGTGTAATAATATTTTTGTTTTTAATAAAAAACAAACATGGTACATTCAGTAAATCGTAAAAATTTATTGTACTTATCAATAGTTACATGAAATAATCAGATGTAAGAATACAGAAAGACAAAAAATAAAAATATTTTTATGCAAAAATAGTTATTTTCGTAACAAGGGCGCAAAAGGCATCATTCCCGCACGAGTTGTGATCACCACGCACGAGTCATCGGTGAAGCCGCACGAGT
>JAPYZE010002150.1:0-17599 GCA_030522805.1 Leptomastidea abnormis
ACAAATAAATTTTTTTTTTTTAGAGCGCACCTCTTATTTGTTATATTATATAAATATATATATATATATATATATATATATATATATATATATATATATATATATACTATGAAGTGATGAAAAAATATTTATATATGACGTCCTTGTGTCATTCGATGATGGATTTACTTTCGATTTTCGAGAGATAAAATTTTCGAACATTGAAATGATGATGGATATCAATGATATATAAAAAAAATTTTTTTTTAAAAAGTTGAAATGTACTGGATATATAATAGAAATACTAGTCTTGAATATAGGGGCAGCAGCTTTCCCTTTTGAATGATAAAGGTGATTTTAGAAATCTAACGTGAACGTATATATTATAAATGAAACTATTGTGCAATTGAAAGCTATATCATACCTTTTTGGATATTATAGAGATTTTCAAAATTTTAGCAAGCTATTGCAACCAAAAATTACTTTTCTTCTTTTTAAATTTTATTTATAAAGAAAAGTTTGAAGCTTAAAAAATATTAATCTATTTTAAGATGCAAAAAATATTTACTGTTAAAGATCAGTATTTTCACAATCGAAAATAAAAATTCTCTTGCTGTAAAGTCTGACGTAAGCTTCTTAAAATCGTGCAGTATACAGTAATTTACTCGTGCAAAAGCAAAGAATTGAAAAAAAAAAATCTAACGTAACAATTCACTTTGAAAATCAATATTTTGCTCTCAAAAGAAACAAAGAGTCAGTATATCTTATGCTTGCTATTAGTAAAAGAAATACTGCTCTTAACTAAAATCTTTTGCAACAGCGAGGAATCAACTGAAAAATAGCTATACTTTTATCAGAGATATAATGTGTTAAAGTGAAGGAAGAATATGCCTGTCAAAACAATCAGCTAAATAAAGTTGTTTAATTTTAATTTCATTTGACAAGAAAATAAATTACATTTTCAATTTTGTTCATCGCTTTTTTGGGATATCGTTAGTCATTTTCTGTTTCTTTCATATGCTTTTTTGATTTTGTACTGAAATAATTTTCAGATTTGCGCTACTATTCAAAAGATAAACGAAGGAAACAAAGTGAATAAAAAAAAGAATGTTAAGATTGAAGTAATAATTTTCACATAAAATAAATTTAAAATACAACTACTACCTGTTTCTGTAGGGTTTGAAGTGTCTCGATCGGTGGATCATCGGTTTCTGAATTCACAGGTCGTGGGTTCGATTACCGCTGTATCACTGATTCGTTGCACGAGCCTTAGCTGAAATACACTCGCAAGAGAGTTAAAAAATCCTTAAAACATTCCTTTAATAAAATACAGTCTATTTATTTGCCTAATGATACTATTATATACTAAATAAATTTTTTGTAGTAACATAAAATTTTTTTAAAGATAAATTAAAACAATTTTTAATTAAAATAACTGCTAAATTTATTATAGTTATTTTCGTAACAAGGGCGCAAAAGGCTATCATTCCCGCACGAGTTGTGATCGCCACGCACGAGTCATCGGTGAAGCCTCGCGAGTGTGCAGACTGATCCCACGAGTGCATGTAATGCACGAGTGGTGATCGGTGCACACGAGTCGACGGCGAAACCGAAGACGAGGTGTGAGAAGATCACACGAAAGAGGGAAGCCTGCGTCCGAGTAGCGAACATTATTTTTTGCAATTTCAAAAACCGTGCACAAAAAGTACTTTTGCGCACGGTAATTTTTTTGTGTAGTGTTAAACTGTTCAGCATGCGCAAAAGTGACTTTTGCGCGCGAAATTGCAAAAAATTAATATCATTTATTTCTAAAACACGATTAAATGTTTAAATCTAGAAATAACTAGAGAGAAAACAAAGACGTTAAACTAAATCAACTATTTGTATAATTAATGATAGCGAACGATGGAAGGGAAGCTTTAACGCACAACCTATCATAATTTCATATTTTCATTATCCAACCAAGGATATCAATCAATAATTAAACTATCTATTCCTAATATTCGTCACATATTAAATCCGCGATATATCTCGCATAATTCTAATAATAATTATAATAATAAACGTTCTGGTGTGCTTTCCCTCTCTCTCTCTCTCTCTCTCTCTCTCTCTCTCTCTCTCTCTCTCTCTCTCTCGTACACAATATATAATTAACGAAAGTTAAATCTAGTCGAGGATATCGCAGTGGGGTTGTTGGTTCTCGGCGTTATAACTAGAATGAATATTAATATCAATTGTATATCGCAGTCGTAATAAATTGTAAAATGTGCCAGTGAAAATATCGCACAGATCAAATTCAAATTCCCTTCTCTTCCTTTCGTATGTAATTGTATGCTTGCTTGCTTGCTTGCTTGCTTGCTTGTTTGGAGTGGGCCTTTTGAGAGTAACATCGATTTGCAGATGACGTTTGAAAAATATATGTTTATTTTGATTATCTCATTTATACAAACGTCCATTATATATGGGTATATATATATATGCCTTAAGAAATATTGAACGAAAGATCTCTCCAAAGTGCCGTAATGTTTTATCATTCAAGAGAATTGGTTTGTAAGTTTGCTTTACGAGATTGAATTTTTCTTTTTCTTTTTTTTAAAGCTTTTGTTCGCGATTTATTGTTGAAATGAAATATGGAGATTGATTTATTGTTCTTTTACGCAATGAAAGTAGAATTTAATAATAAAAAAAAAAACAATGCAAACAAATAAATAAAGTTTTATAAAAGTTTTTACTTTTTTTTATAGAATTACAAACAACATTATTGTAAGAATAAAATTAAGCTTTTTATACCGAACAAGCGAATTTCAAAGTAAAAACGAGAAAATAATTTATAAGAAAGAAAATCTACTAAAATGCCAGTGAAATAAAAGAATCTAAGACAAAAAGCTGTAGTATTATCCTTTAAATAAGATAAAATTGTATACATCCTTTGTAAATTACAGTAAACCTAATTTTTTTCACAACAACGAAATAGCATAATTAAAATTACGAATCTCTTTGCTCTCAAATTTCTTGTAAATTAAAAAAAATTACCTGTTCTCAGAAGTACAATAAAGGTAAATCAAAGTAAATTGTAATAAAAGTGTAACTTTTTTTTTATTTACACGCAATTTACAAAAGCATATTTTTATTAGAAGAATCTCAAGATGTATGTGTTTACACTTTTATTAATTTACGTCTGTAAAACTCCAAGGATCCTCGCGTGCGACAAAATCCAGAGCGAGAATAAGAACAACAAAAAACAAAAGGAAAAAAGGGTAGGATTATAACTGATGAGTTGTTAAGTTGAAAAAGCAATCCAATTTTCCCTTATAAATTGAGAGCTCACAAATATAAGACTTGAGCGCCACTATTTTTTTTTTGTCCCTTTTCCCATTTCTTAAGTCTTTGAAAAGAAAGATAATTGCAATGTAGAGTTGAATGAAAGGGAATGAACAAAAAAGGGGGAATAAATGTTTTTAAGACTTATATAGATATCGCAAGATATATTGTCAAAATAAACTAAAGCTGATACAAAATTTACCAGGGATTCATTAATTTATTTATTTTTTTTTTTTAAAGTCTGCAGAGTTAAATTTTAACAAGAAAGAATTGTATGTTTATGTGTTTGTTTTTTTCAACGGTAAGTCGTAAAATTTTACTTCTTACTTTCATTTCCACATCGTATAGAGTAATATTTTTTTCAACGTAAAATTTTTGTATCGAAAAACACATCGTACGTGCATGTGTATATTTTTTTTTTTTTACTTTCTTAATAATAAATTTTTCGTCTTTTCACACTTGACATGTCTATACATCTTTGAAAAAGTTTTTCCGGAAACTCAATGAGAAAAAGAGTTTTGCAATTTTTTTTTTTTTTTTCACGAGAGGGTGTGGGATAAAAGAAGAAGAAAAAGAAGAAAGTCTGTGAGCGATTGAACAACGCGAAATTTTTCGTTGGATTTATTGGACTTTATGTTGAGGATTACGGTAGCAGCGACGGTGGTGGTGATGGTGGTAGTAGTGGTGGTACTATAGCTTCCCGTGCACACTTCTTCTTTCTTCTCTCTTTCTTTTAATATCGATCACGCCAACTGTTACAGTAATTCATGCTGTCCAATCACTCAACCTCCCCTCCCTCCTTCTCTTTAACTTGATTCGTCTCAGTATTATAGTATATGAGAAGCCATTTTTTTTCTCTCTCTCTCACCAACTCTTTATTTATTAAATCCGTAATTGTCCTCGTAATTTTTTTCATTTGACTTTTCAAATAGATTTTCGGGTATCGAATAATTAAATTTTTTTTCGAATATTAGTTTATTTCCGTGAATTTTGTAATTCTTAAATAAATTAAAGTGAATGAAATGAGTTTCAATGTTATGAGGTTAAATTAAAGGAGTTTATCTTCGATGGGTTAAGATCCGTTGAGGTTGCGCACGTGTGTTAGGTTATTTTAATTAGATTACCTCTTCCTCGTAAATTAAATTCGACGCCAAGGCCCCCAAGGCTCTTTCCCTCTCTCTCTTACTCGCGTACTAACTCACTCACACACTCACTAAGTTCGCGATTCCAAAAGCTCCGTTTACATGCGCGTGTCACTTACGCAATATTTTTTTTTTACTACTTCATTTTCTTTGAAGCTATTTTACGACTCGTCTTATGTATATTTTTTTTTTAACTTGTCTTGCTAATTTTAATAAATTTTATAATAGTTAAACTATCGCGGCTTTACGTCTCTAAAAATCATTTTTTTAATATTTAAGGTTTCAATTATGCGTTTTATGATTTTAAAAACAAACGAGTATTGATATTATGTTTTGTAATAAAAAATAATTGCTATTTTCTAGTTACCAAATATGACGTGTATATTCATATAATATATTTTATTGGCCACTGTTAACTGTTTTTTTAAACTAATCAATTTTTATTATTATTATGTTTAAGCTATTAGCTTTTCATAAGTTTATTATAAAGTACAAGTTTGAAATAATATATCAACGTATATATATTAAAAACTTTTTACATATATAAATATATATCTATTATTAAATAAATTAATGTTATTGAATACGATATAGTACCGTTAAATTGATATATCCCAAAGTAACATAAACTCTAATTAATTTTCTCAATTTATATTCTAGATCAAATAACTTAGTTATAACGTCAGCTAAACTTTTCACTGCGTATTTAATTATTCAAGACTAATATTAATACGTATTTTCAAATTGAATCAAAATCAACGTATTTCCAAGAACTTTTGTGTGAATAAATTATAAAATCTAACTTTTTCTCTCAACTTTTTTATACTGATATAAATTTTCCTCATTGTGTAACGATATTCCTGGGTATACACAATAATAAATTTAATGATATATAAAAGATTTAAGTTTTAACGAGTTAAACACGTCAGGTAAAAAAAAAAAGTATCAAAATTCAATATTTATTTCTTTTCAATACAAAATCCCATTCCATGAACTATATATAAATGTTGTATTTATATTGCTCTTATAGGGTACATTAGCGTCCAACAGGATCGGCAATAGCATTATATAACGTTTCAGTTCTCGATAAATGTATATATATATATTGAGACTAACGGCTCGTTGCTAATACGCCATAATTTACGGAACTTTCTCTCTATTTCTGTACTTTTTACGTTCTCTTTGTTATTCCGAAATGTATTCTTTTTCAAATGCAAACATTTCAAAAGTTTCTCATTATTTTCTTTTATTTCCTTTCTCAAAATAATATTTTCTACTTTTTTTATATAACTTTGATATACATTAATATTGAAGTATTTTATTTCAATTACTTACAATGTTTCTATTCTTCTTTTAACTTTATACGTTTTTCAAAATTCGTTATTGAAATTCATATTCTTTTATCGGTCCTTTTTATTCTTTTCACGCTACATAGTAAAATAAGAGAGAAAAAAAAATCAATTTAAGCTCGCGTAACATAATAAAAATTGACGTAGCCATGCATTGAGTAGTAAAATGAACCCATATACACACATGTCTGACGTATATATATGACTTTCCATTAAGTTTTATGAGCTTCAACTGCATTTCCTTTTTGACTTAACTGTTCAAACGCAGTTACATTTTGTACTTTCAATATTATATTTTTACAAATTTTAAATTAACTATATATGTTTTTAGTGCCTTAAAATATTTTATAATAAAAGTTATAAGAGTAATTGAAAAAAATCTTTGTTCAATATTTTATCGAACAGTAGTTAATGTTAAAATTAAAAATATAGCAACGTGTTAATACTTGTAGTCTTACGTTGATAAGTAATCATCATGTCAATTTTTTATTTATAGTTAATAAAAAATAAAACACTGTAATGTTACTAATAAGTTAATTTGAATTTTTAATGCTTTTATTACGTATATTGCTGTTTTCATTAAATTCATGTGTAAAAACAGGTTTTATGAATTATTAACTATAATGTCTCATATTAATTTTTTTTATTAAATCTAATATTATTTCTGAGAAAATTAAAAAAAAAAAATTAAAAAAATGTGAGACGATAAAAAGTTTAAAAAATGTGCTTTTTTTATTTTTGAAAAGTAATTACGTAAAGTTTAAAAGTTTATTCCCGTTAGGAAAATATAGCCTGGTTAACTCATTGCTCAAATGCCCATCTGAATCAAGATAATTTTTCAATCTACATAGCGGATTGTGTCATTACTAAACTCGTTTCACGATAAAAGTGAGCTCTATTTACTACCCCCTCCCTTCCCCTTGCCCCCTCGTATATTCTTTGAGCTTATATTTTTTCACTCGATCTTACTAAAAAAATTTTGAATAGCTTATTAATTATCATAGCAAAACTAATTTAAAAGTGTTCTTATCTTAGTTTCGAAAATTATCCTTCAAAAGTAGTAAAAGTTTTTAAATGTTTAAGCGACACAGTTTCCTTTAATTAAACTTTCGAATGTCCCTAGCTCATTTTAACTTATACTTCTTTTCAATTCTTTTAAAACAGTACTGAACTAAATAACTTCATTCAGTTGTAAATTACTAGAGAAATGGAAAATTTATCATTTTATTTTAATATAAACACACAGTAATTCTTGATTAATTAAAATTTTAATGGAAATTATATAGGATTTATATTTAAATGTAGCGGTACGATTCTTTGAAGATAAAATAACATTTTCTTTTTCTAGATTTCAAAGTAAAAAATTTAATCTAAAAAATTAATAAGAAATATATATGTCGACACTCTAACGATTACTTATTGGCATTAGTCAATAATTAAAAAAAAAAATCCAAAAATAAACTTTGCCAATTTCTTATTTATATACACCCGTTAGATGATTTATCAAACAGTTCTTGAGTGTTTTTAATTTTCAAGCCGTCAAAAGTTTTATTATTCCAGTGAGCCTGAACTTTAAAAACTTTATAATCTTAAAATACACAAACCTCTAAAGTAGTTACGTAAACATTTTTTAAAAATATATTTATGCAGATTAAATTTCTTATTTACAAATCAATCAAACGTTATATTCTTTATAACAATAACACATCAATAAAAAAATTAAAATTATAATTGAAATATTTTTACAAGTAAACATTAACATATATATTATAGATCAATTTTACAGATAAAATTTTCATAAAATTACTTTCACTTATATTTCTTACCTTTCACTTTTCATGAAAGTCTATTTAAAACTAGTTGTAACTGTATTTTTTTTTCTTTTTAATTTTTTTCTTTTTAAATTAAATTTCATGTTCTACTTAAGCCTTAAAATGTTATTTCTTTTTCTTTTTTTTTCAATACATCATTCTTTACTCTTCCGATGATTCAGCAAAAAATAAAAAATCATTGTTTAATTTCTTGAAAGTGCACACAAAATGCAGATCACTACAAGTTTTCTTTTTTGAAAAGTACACAGTCATTCAGAAAAGAGGGGTTCTCCCCTTCTATATCCAATTTAATAGGACAGGTTCTCTTTCTCTGACGTGCTTGTTTTTCTGAATAATAAAGAGCATTGAAAATACACAGACTAGAATATTAAAACGTAAATTGTTTAAATTCTCATTTTAAATTTTAAACATTGAATTATTAATTAAATAAACTTTTTCCTACAATGTTGTTCTATTATTACTTTTGTTTTTTTTTCAAAAATGTAATAATTAATTATTGCTTACAGTATCAATTGCATGATTATTTTATGCTAATATTGCTTTTCAATATTTAACTTAATAAAATAGAGGATAAGAGCAAGAGCCGCGCAATATTTGTATTAATATACGTATACTAATAAACGCTCGAAAAACACACACATGAAAATGTGATGAGGCTTCATTCATTATGAATTTATTCACGTAATGTTTGTGCTTTGCTTATAAGCTAATTTTATGAAGTTATTAAAATATTTTAATGCTGATACTCATTAATCCATTGCTTATGTATAAACCTTTCGAAATTACAAAATAATATACACAAACACATACCGTACATATTATTGCAATATACATTCAAACTTTTATATTTGTACATAATAATAAACATTTATTAATAAAGCAAAAGTTTTTTATAAGCTCGCATATAAGTATGTCTTTCAACCAAATATTCAGAAATTCTTTCTCTCTTTCTCTCTTGACGTATAAACTCAAATGTGCAATAAAGTAGTAGTTAGTAGTAGTACGTATGTATGTACAGACAGAGGAGAAATGTAGATTTACTGCCTTATAAGCGGAATTGCGCTAAGTTAACTCATATTGCTGAGGGCAATAATGAACATCGTGAACGCGCTCGATGAATGGGGGGGGGGGGGTAAGGAAATAGAGGGTTGAGAGTGAGATTCTGGATTAACAAACACGTGTTTGGCTTATACTTGAGGTTGAGAGATTTGAGAATTCGCTGTGATCAGCAGAGATGGACTGTAAGTGTGTGTGTGTATATCTCTGATTACTAAAAGTTATTGCTACAGATTGATATTAATACCTTATAATGTGTAACGCAATAAAAAAACTTTGACGATGTAATATAAAATGTAAACATTATTTGTAATCAATATCGGGGAAATTAAATGGAATTAATACGATAATTGAAGTAAACATATATGTTATTTATTTGGAAAACAAATGGTAATTCGCATAATTTAAAAATGCATTTGCAGAAAAAAAAAAGATAGTCAGAAATATATCTTTTGAAAAGTTTTTTATAAATGTGGGTGTTCTCGTTTTTTTTCTGCAGAGATTGAATCGATCGATTTGACGTTTTGTAGAAGATAAAAAGTAAAAAAAAAAAAAAATCCAACACAGAACGATTGTCATAATTCTTTTCTTTTTTCTCTCTTTCATCATATACGACACATACAGTGGTACACAGAAAGTGGTAGCTTGGAGGGGAAGTCTCTCTCTACACATGGATCTTCCAGATAATTCATACTTTCGCTGATTCGTTAGCTCCGAATCCATTATTGGACCCCGAGGGCCTGTAATCAATCGTAACTCTCTCTCCGTCTCTCTTCTTCTTCTTCTCTGTACTCATAGCTATATATAGGTTTCCTCTTCCTATCCTGTGATATACCCACCACATATTCCATTAACGATTTTCTCCATGAGTGCTATTTCAACTTCGGTGGTCATCCTTCCTCGTTTTACTTCTTGTCCTTCTCTTTCTTGGTAACTAAATGCATCATTTGGTTTTATAAGAAAGGACGTACTTTGTACACCCAAATTTCATACAGTACATATCACTTTTTTTTGTCGCTTATTTTTAAAAAGATTCTTTTTTGCCATTATTTTTAATAAAAAATAATACAATACTTTTATTCAATAAATTTGTTATTTATATGTACCTCACAATTAATTAGATTGTTAGTTATCTCCTAAATAATTACACGTTTATACTTACTGAGGTCTAATACATTTGATTGTAAGCTACTATTGTATCGTAGACTGTACGAGTGTTTTGTAACTACACATGTACATGTCTCGACAAATTAATTGTCCAATTAATTATGCACGTTTGTTGGTATACCACGAGAATTTAAAACAAATAGTAAAATTAGATTGTAAAAACACTTTATAGTTTTCTATTTTAAATTTTTCAAATATTTTAAAATTTCTCTATCATCGGTTATGTGATGATACACACATTTTTATTTCTTATCACATTTTTATATTACCTACAGAGTTTAGTATTTTAATGTATCTGATTCTTTTTTTTTTTAATTTTGCCGCCTAGAATATATCGTCTGTTATTCTATTAATTGATAAGCAGAACAAATTATTCAGAGCAAAACTTTTTTTTTTACTTTTCAGATTTGTTCTCTACTCATATTAACTTTATGCTTATTTGAAAAGCAATATATTCTAAATATCGACTCCCATATTTTTCTACCCTATAATTACTAATGAGCAATTATAAGTTAATGCACATTTATATGTCTAAACCAAAATCGATACGTCAAAGTTAAGAAGATTAAAAAAAAAATCAAGTTCTCTTTAGTATATCGTTTCGTTTTTTTTTAGCTACATGTCTTATATTTATATATTCGTATAACGACGTACATATTATATCGTAGTTAAGTATCGTGAGAAACAAAGTTTTGCAACTCGTCAAACTTGTCACAGCATACGTGGTGGCAATGTCTTTTCGACGTCTCGTTAAATCGTATATAAAGAAGAGACAAGCTACTCTCGTATATGTATATATGTAAAATACAGGTGAAGGACGTAAACGAGAACGTATGTGTGTATATAATATACGGTACTTATTTCTACGGTTGTCTGAAGCTATATAAATTTTTCCTAATTAATGTCTTGTATTTCTTACACTTGACATCGAGTAATTAGTGACAATGTTGATTTTCAAAAGTTATGTATTTATGTTTTTATTTTTTATTACAGCATCTTGGGTTACATATTTTTATTTTTTTTTTATGTTTTGTTTTTGTGCTTCAAGAATTGTAAACATGAATATAAGAGACGGAAGAAATGTATAAGCTCCACTTATGCATTCGAAATTACAAAGTCCCTTTCATCAAATCCATATATCCCTTCCGTTAAACTTCAGTGTATTATAGCTAATTATCTTCAAGTCCCTTTCTTTCTTTTTCTTTTTTGCTTTTTTTTTTTTTTTATGAGTACACTGGTAATTTTGGTCGCTCATGGTGGTCGCTATTTCTCATTTTCGAAGTCTCCCCCTTCAAAAAGAAGACTAGAAAAGAGAAATAAAAAGAATAAGAAGAAGAAAGATAAAGATGAGGAAGAAGAAGAAGAAAATAAAAGGACTAAATTCGATCGTTTGCTCGAGTTAAAAAAAGAAAAAAAAAATAAAGTCTCGAAGAGGAAAGGAAAGACCATAAGCTTCGCTACTCTCATCATCTTGAGGTATTTGCATACCATTCCTTTAACGATGAAATGCACAAGGAGAACGAAGATTGTAAAACAAAGAAGGATAGTGGATAAAAAAAAAAAGAAAAAAAAAAAGAATACAGAAGCTTAAGAGTTAGCTTCTGCCGCACTTATCTGTCCGTGCATCTCAGTTTGAGAGAAGGGCAATGAGATTGTTGGACTGTTTATGCTTCTGTTTATAGTATATAGCTTTTTCTATATAATATGTACAAATTGGAAAAGAATATAAGTATAAGGATAAGAAGAAGCGAGATCAATGATATTTGTATAGGTTGCACGTAAGAATCTATAAGATAGTCAGATATTAAAAATATATTTGAAAAGAAATAGCGCGAAAATTATACTTGTAGCCGGAGGAATCAAGTTCTGCACAATGTACCAGTGCACGCAGAGAGAGAAATGTATAAACCAACGAGGTGATGGTGGTGGTAGTGGGTGTGAGGTAAGGGAAGAGAGAAGGAGAAGGAGGGAATTTGCATGGAAATGACATAATTTCGAAGTGAAATGAGTTCAGCCGTATTAAATCGAACGTTTCTCTTAGGCAGGAAATATTATTCAAAGGTTATCAGTTAACAAGTTTCGTTCTCTCTCTCTTGTGAGTGCTCTAAAACTGTGCTTGACATATTCAAACAGTGTGTTTTGGTGAAGAGGAGGGGAGGGGAGGTGAGGGAGGTTATAATATACTTCCCTCTCTTTTAACGAAAGCTATATCTTTGGATGAATTATTCATTTTGCACTGATGTATATACATATATATATATATATATATATATATATATATATATATATGATACTAAATACTACTTAAACATATGAAAGTTTGATGAATTATGCAAAAGTTCGGTATTAATTATGATTGGTTAATATTTTCGTTAAAGTTTTCGAGAGAGAGAGAGAGAGTTAGAGAGAGAGAGAGACAGAGAGAGTTAGAGCAGTGCTTTTCTCTCGCACGTTAGTGCAATATATATAATATACACATACTCTCTTATGCGGTTATTATCTTAAATGATTAACTTTGAATTACCATCATGGAAAGTGACTCTACTTCTCATAATCACAAAATATGAGAATTAACTCAGCAAAATCACGTATCCATCCAATTGGCATTGTTATCATAAAAAAAAACAAATAAATATACAAAAATTTTGTGTCAATCATTTTATTATATCAAAACATGAAAAGCAATTTACACGATTTACAAAACAATTTATAACGTTAACTCAATTGTAGTACCATAATATAGTACATGTACACTAGCTCACTCATTCACTCTCTAACACTTTTCATCGCTCGGAAAAGCCAACTCAGCCATGCGATTCGAGGTCGGATAAGAAAGCCCTTGCGGCTGATGGAGTAGACCTGGGTGTTATATATAGAGCATCAAACTAGAGGAGGAAAAGGAGGAGGGTATTACAGACGTCGTCGTCGTCCTACAGGGTCGAGTTCACTTGGGTGTCGGGAGGGCTGCTGCTGCTGCTACCACAGAGACGACGACGACGACGCTTACGAGCGCCAAGAGGAAAGGAGGGAGGACAAGTTCCGGCGGTAGACCGCGCGCGCGACCGAGAAGAGGAAAGGTGGAGGAGGTGGAGGTGGAGCAGCAGCATCAGCCGACGTGGCGCGTATATATAGTCGGAAACCGGCGCCTTTCCGCTTATACCACCGCCTCTTTACCTCCTACTTTAACAACTCTCCCTTTCGTGCTCCGTGTCCCAAGGCGGACGTTCGTGGCACGCGCCGCTCTATACTATATATATACCACCACTATACCCGTCTCTCCTCTTCTATCCTGCTTGCTTGCTTGCTTGCTTGCTTGCCTGTGCGGATGAGGGACGTGGCCCTGAAGATTTGCACTTGTTGCTCTGGAGTTTCTCTTTCTCTCTCTCTCTCTCGACTACTCTCTTTTTCTCGCTTGGCTAACGGGCGTGAGGTAACTTTCGCACCCTTTACTCTGGATATCATCGTTGTCTTTCTGCTGTTGGTTAGTGGGCGCTCTACAGTGGATATATAACGCTTTTGCCGCACCGTTGGTTTAAACCTTTTTTTTCCTTTTTTTTTTGTTTTCTTATTTTTTGTACTTTGATGCTTGAGCAGGGTCTTACTTATGATGCCTCGTGTGCTTTTATCCGTTTTTAATGGGTTACATCCTACTCTACTTACTTCGAATTGAATTCTTCGTTTTTTTTCTTCTTTTGTTTTGGAATTGGAAAAGAGATTACATGGGTATTTATTGTATATATCTGATAAAATATTATAATTATTATTATGGATGTTGTATTTAGGTATATTTTAAAACTTTTTCGATATATTGGTAATCAATACTGTGTATACGATACAGTTGAGGATAGTATGGTTATTATATATCTATAGGAGTTGAATTTAATAAAAAATATAAAATTTTATTTATGATTAAGTTGATGAAAATTTACTTTTAAAATGGAAATAAATTGGATCGATATGGGAGAAGAGGAGCTCTCTCTCTCTCTCTCTCTCTCTCTCTCTCTCTCTCTCTCTCTCTCTTGAAATATGGCAGCGATTTAATTAACTACTGAAAATTAAATAATTTTAATTATATAATAATTAAATTGCTGCTGAATAAATTTTATAAAATCTTTTTAATAAATTTGAAAGTAATTTTATTTTATTTTATTTTTTTTATTCATTTTTAATATTAAATTTGCAAATCCTTTTTACGATGCTTATACAAATTGTTAATTAAAATTTTTCTCGTTTTTATAATAAAAAGCAAATATCTAACCATTGATTTTTCAAAATTATTATTTAATAAAAAAAATTTATATTCAACATACATATATTTTAATGAAGGCTTGGTAAAGCTGAGTTGGCATAGAGCAGCGGTTTCGTAATCCACAATTCGTGGGTTCGATTCCCGGCAGCGTCCGCTAACTGAGCCATTGCACGACTAGTCCTCAAATACCAAAATACACTCAATACAGTGTCAAAAAGGTTTTATTCAGAAATACATCAGAAATATATAAGAAATACAATACATTTTAATATTCAAATTTTTTTATCATGCATCTCTAAATTATTGCTACTGCATTTTTAATTATTTAACAAAAAAAATAAACATAAATTATTTTAATAGTACCACATGTATCTTCAAAATTAATGTGACTGAAATATATTAAACCCTCCTCATTATTTTTGATTAATCGAATTCGGATTTTATATTACATTTTATCCAACGAGTTATATAAAAAAAAAGAAGATGAAAAAAAAATCTAAGATGGTTTCTGAATACATTACTCGACGTATGTAATTACCGTTCAATATTTCGTCCGTGACCATATAGAATTTCAAAGTTAAGGTCTTATGGGCTTTTTTATCCTTCTTTTACATTTTAGTCTTATTGCTATATGCATGCATAATCAACCATAAAACATATCTTATGAATATAATAAAATACACGTCATGAAATTTGCATCGCGTTTTTTTTTTTTTTAGACTTATACCCCTACACACACGCACACACGTAATTTTCCTCAACAAAATTAAATGATCCATCAAAAGCTGAATTTTAAAATTTTTAATTAGAACGATAATTAACCGTAGAGAATGACGTATTCTGAAAATCTTTGGATACACATCCAATCATTACGTATACGACAATCGACAATCGAAAATCATCGAGAAACAGAGAACAGGATAATCGTATACGATAAATATCTCGAGCACACGCAACAATGAGACATTAGCGGGCGCCAAAATTGTCTCCCCCTTACTCTCCCCCTCTCTCAAAAGTTATAGCATATACCACAATTCCTCGGTTATTGCTCCCGTCACTAGATTATTCTCTCTTTCTCTCTCTTTAGCCAATTATTTCATTATATTTCATCGCTTACGCAACGTATATACGCGTCCTCATCTCTCCCCGACATTTATTTATTTTTCTTTTTTCTCGACCAATTTATAATACACAAACACGCATTTTTGCATGAAATAAGAAGAGAGCAAAAAAAAAAGAAAATCAAAAGGGAGAGCACAAAATTTTTAGCTAGAGCTTCGCGGAGTCTTAGAAACATAGAAAGTTACGTCATAATAAATGTGTGTGTTTATGTATGTATACCCACATGTTATTATTATATATGGTTATTCATGCACTTAAAATTACATAAATTGCTATTCATTCTCTCTAGGCTTATGGTTGCACGTAAACATCATAGAAGTGAACTCTTTTTGGCCGCATACATTACAATTTAAATCGTATGAATCAAAAGAGAGAGAGAGAGAGAGAGAAGTACACCGCGAACTGTGCTATGTATTATTATGCCGTAGCATCTTATAGTATTGTTTTGTTACGTGACAAAGAAATTTTTTTCTTAAAAACTTTAAGATATTACACTTTTTCATGTATAATATGCAAGTGAGTAAGTTGAGTTTAGTTAATCGATCGTAATTGTATTTTTTTTCTCTTTTTCTTGAGTTATGTTTGTTTAGACGTATGAGTAAATATACTCGGTTAAATATTCTTTAATTGGTCGTTTATTACTTACCGAGAGTAAGTCATAATTACGTCGTTTCAGATGTGTATGAGAGTAGGCGTAGTTTGAAATAAAAAAAAAAAAAAATAAGATTGGCAAGTAAAATGACTCTCCTGTTATGGAATGCATTTATACACATACCTTCAATTTTGAACTGCTATAAATGTATGTATAACCAAAACGTTTTTCTGAAGAAAATTAGGAGGTAAAGTTTGAAAGTACTAGCTCATTAAAATAAATTGTAAACTAATTTATGGCAGGAATTTCAATTTGAAATTCAGACTCTTCTCGAGTATTGCTAAGAAGTAATGAAAAATAAACGAAATGTTATGCAAAAAAAAAAATATAAAAAAAAGAAAGATTGCAGTAAAGATTTTTAAAGGGTCTCTGAGTAGATATATAGTACGACAGGATTTTGTAATTATGTTAAAATGTATATATTGCTAAGTTTTTTTTTATAAACAAACTCGTTATGTGTACGTGCTCTTTACTTTATTAATTTTTTTTAGAGTAGTTTTCATTTAAAGTAAAAAAGATAAAAATAAAGGTACGATGACTGATAAAAAAAAGTTTGGATAGGATAAAGAAAAGTGAATAATACTGATTAAAGAATAAATTTTCGATTTATTCTTGTGAAACTTTTATTAAATAAAAAGTAATCGATATTTATTTTTGTTTCTTTTTTTTCAATATAAGAATATTGCAATTCAAGTCGTAAACAAGTAACATGATCAATATTATTAACGTCTATTTGACAAACTCGTTCTTAGAGTCTATTACACGAGCAAAAAAAAAAAAATAATAAAAATAAAATAAAAAATTGAAAGAGTTCTCTCTGTTATTCCATTGCACACTTGCAATATAAAAAGTAAAAAAAAAAAGAAAGAAAGAAAGAAATATGAAGTAGTAGCTCGAGTTGATCGAATGTGCCAGCTGTAAGAAAAGACCGGACGATAAACGAAGAAAGAGAGAATAAGAAAGAGAGGGAGAGAGTTAAAGGATTGAGTGAGGGCAAAGAATAGAATACAAAGTTTTCGATTCAAGTTGGGAGGGTATAAGAGGGTGGGAGAGAGAGAGAGAAATAAACACTATCAATACGTCAGTGTCAGGATGGATGATGAAAAATACAAGATGAAAATAGTAATTGAAAATATCGTAAAATAACATTTTCTCATAGTTATAAAGTCTGGCTCTCTCCTCTTTGTTAAATTTGTTGGATTTTAAGTTTTAATGAATTGATACGTCACGACTACCATAAATATAAAAAAAAAAGAAGAAGAAGAATGGAAAATAATTGTTAGATATATACGATATTATCGTACGTAAAAATTAAATTGGATAGTCAGTGTATATATATACTAGCTTCAAGTTTTCGGGTCGTTGATCTTTTGATATAGGCAAGCAGCACAAATAAAAAAAAAAAGCTTATTGGAATATGAAAACATAGTGACTAATGCTAATGTCATGACTAAGCAAGACCTAAAAATGCAAGGGAAAATTTTAGTAGTAGTAAAGTATAGTACATATTTTGAATATTTACTAGTCATCGTAATTAAATTGTTTATTTGATAAAGAACAAAAAAAAAGTAGAAGAAAATAAATAAATTAGAAATATTGCATTTTACGGTAATATCATAAAGTGCTCCAATTATTGTAATTGCGTTTTGATGAGATTTCATAGCACTTCCGAGAGAGAGAAGGAGAAAGTATTGATTTTTCTACACAGCAACTATATAAACCGTATATAT
>JAPYZE010002151.1:0-23242 GCA_030522805.1 Leptomastidea abnormis
TTAGGACTTGGGATTCTTTCATTGTATGCCAAAAGGACCCAGTATACCAAGTTTCATCAAAATCCGTGACCCGCATACTGTGCACTCTCCTTGTTAGATAACAATAAATTGGACTATATATACTAGAATTTTATTCACACCTTATTTTAATATGATAATTTAATATAACTATTAGATTGATAACAGTTAAAAAATTAAATGCCATATTATATTTTAGGCATCAATCCAACAATAAAAATAAATCCTTAAATATATATAAATATCTAATACAAAGTAATAAATTTTAAGTAATCCAAAATTCAAACTACGTTGTGTATTTAAGAATAATATGCACTTAATTGAATATTAAACTTTCTTATATTTATAAATTAGATTCAATATTATTAGAAGATGTCATTCTAGTTTGACGTTTTACTTTACGTCGTAAACCTTTACGAATTTTCTTTTTTTTATTTATTTTTTTAGCAATAATGATTTCAATAAAAAGAGTGAAAAAAGATGCCAGCGCTCCAATGAAAAGAAAACAAGCCAATCTAATACCTAATGATATTTCTTCCAAAATAATTTTTTTTAGCTTACTGTTGTATATACTCTCAGCGGATGCCGAAAAAAGTATTTCCATTGAATTAGTTGAATTTTGAGTTATCTCCATATAGGCTTGTTTTGCACGATAATATTGCTGGTCGTTGAAAATTTCATAAATTTCATTATACAAAGCTTGGGATCTACAAAATTGTGCTATACCCGACTCATGAAGCTTACGTAGTATCGAATTAAATTTTTTGACATAAGGCGATTTATAAGAAAAGGCATATGATTGCAAATTTCCTGTTGAAAACATGGGATCAGATATTACACTTATCATTTTTTTGTTTCTCTCATTGGAATTGTAAATTTTTTCAAAAAGTTTTGCTCGCCAAATTTCATCTGAAATAATATTCACGTCTGTTTGATACATCATGTAGTAATCGTTTGAAAATCTAGATTTCTTAGAGTAGGTTTGAACCCTTTTATTAAAAAATGATAAAAGAGGCGGAAATATGAATGCTCGTGATTGAAAAAATATTTTTTTTTGTAGGTCAGTTGTAAAGAATTCATCTTCCATACTCATATCGTCATCTAGTGTTGCAATGTCTTGAAATTGAAATGCTTGAAAGTTGACGTTAAAAGCTTCTCCGATAAGTTGCGTAGTAAAAGTGATTGATATACATACCAAGAGTAGAAACATCACTCTTTCTAGATTGTTGCGAGGATGGTTGTTTCCATCACTACCAATGAGATTTAAAATGATGTTGTAGGGATTCCAAAATGTAACATCGAGACGAAAAATGACTCCTATATAATTTAACAGTACCACAAGCAGTATGTTGAATATTATTAAAAATAATAAATGGGAAATTAATTTGGTAATGGCCTTCGTGTTTGACGATCAAGCAGAAAGGACTTAAATTTTCAAATAAGTCACTCATTGGTGCAGCGAAAGTATCTTTAGAATATGTTTTCAGCGAAACCAATGATGGTTGTAATGAATAGTCAATTTTATTTTGTAATAGACAGTTTTCATATACTAAGTTATTTCCGGAGTCTTTTACATCAACTACAAGTATAGAGAAATTCATAACTTTCTTAATTATGTAATGTTGAGATCCATAAACACCATAATCCCAATCTTGATATTCCTTGTTAAAATTTAACTCATTTGTGTAAGGAGAAAGAAAATCATTTAAAACGCGAAGTGGATATTGGTGAAGATTTTTTAATTTATCTGGAAATAACTGTAAACTGTTTAAATATGACTGATTATTGTAAGTATCGTTGAATGGATTGTACTCATGTATTATACTTTCTGATATTGCGGTATTATTATAATTCACCAATTTTTTATTGGCTTGTCGGTCATGCGAATTCACAATTTCAATTATGCTAAAATTTAAAAACTTTTTTTTCCACATTCTTTTCAACACTTTTTTCATGAAAACCCGATGTTTGTCGCTCACGATAATCAAAAGACACTGAGGTTGAATTAGACTGGCAAATTTGGTATATTCCTCAAGAAAATTTAAAATTTTCATAAGGTCTTGCAATATTTCGCCATCCTTATCAGTATTCTCTACTAAAATAACTTTGAGTACATTTTGCGTTGGCATTCTCAATTGTACTTCCTTCCTGTTTAATAAATACCTCTCGCTAGGTGCTTTCCTTGGATCAATGACAACAGTTGTAAACTCGTTCATCATTACGTTGACGATCTCGGATGAAATTGGCGATAGTTTGCGTTTGTAGGACAACATCAGAGTCACTCTATTCACTTGCATTTCAGTTTTCATGTATTGCACAACTTGATTCACTACCTCAAACTTAGAGTTACAATTAACAAAATAAAATATAATAAATAAATTCAATAACAGCACACGGTAAAGTTTGATATCCATAACTCCAAATTTAATTTTATATCTTGAGTCAAGAGTAGTGAATTTAACGTTTGCAACTTACCACTTGGACATTCCAAGTGCAACTATTTTGTTATTTGCGTTTAAAAATTATATTTCAAAAACAAATGCGCAATAGTTCAGTTAAATCAATAATCCAATATTTTCTAGAAACTTCTTTAAAAAGGTAAACTATTGAAAATTTTATTTACTGCAATTTCGTTGCGCTGCGCATACGTGGAAAAACAAAAATCAATAGTCCAATAATTTCTTGTATACTACCGGGAAAGCATTATGACGACCCGCTGAGCTAACGACTAGCATATAGTCAACGCATGTCGCGAGCGAGAGACCCAGAACTTTCACTCGACAACGTCTCTGTTGTCCGAAGCTTGGTTTCTCTGGGGTGAAAGCCTCGGAGGCAGGGGGGCTGCTGCTGCTGCTGTTGTCCTACTCCTTGTGTCGCCCCGTTGCGCGACGTGGTTTGATTCTCGCTAAGAAAGATCTGGGTGAGGATGGCCCCTGCATCGTGTGCTGAATATGCCTCGGCAACCTGATTTATGGTTGCCGAACCTAAACTCAAAATTTCTCGTATTTTTGAGGGCAAGGGGGGGGGGGAGGGGAAAGACTATGGGATGTTGCGGCTTGAGTGGCGGCTTTCGCGGTCGTCTCGTGGTACACCCTGGTTAATGAGCTCTTGCGGGATGTATATATTCGCTCTTTGGGTTATTCTACTGATGATTTTTCGCTGTAAAATTTTCACCAGTTCTCCAACCGGTTGCTCTTTGTGCGAGTGAACTTTCTTCGAAATAGATTAAGAAGTGAAATTTTTTTTTGCGGAAATCATGTTTTAAGCGCTAAGTTGATGATGAATATTTTTTGAGTTTATTGCATCTTTCGAAAAAGGGATTTTATTTTTAATTAACTTTTCTATTTTTCATAGAAAATATCTTTTAAACGTTCAGTTGTATAGGTACTATTCCTTTACGAATTAACTTTTGAAATAAATAATTCAAAAACTTAAAAATTACTTAGAAATGGCTAAAGTTTTATACAATCTATTTTAATCTTGGTCTTGTTAAAAATATTTTATGACTCTACTTTTTGAAGCACCAGCTAATGAAGTACATTACACATCAAATAAGTACCAGCCAAAATATTATAAAATTTTAGTCCTTAAATTTATCCCAAAACAAAATTATGAAAATCATAAAATGTGAAATCGAGAAGATTTACGGTGCGGGCAATCGATCGTTGGTGTGGTGGTGGTTAAGCAACAAGTATACACAGTTCTACATTTCCAAGTAATAAACTTGACAAACGCATGTTTGGATGCAACCAATAAAATAATTTTGCCTCCCGCAAAGTAAAATTTTCAAAAGAAGCCCTAAAGTGTTTTCATAAAATTTCGGTAGCCAATATTATTTACAACGTGCGAGATATAGGACCCAGCTGTAAAGTAATCAATGGTAGCCTCTCGGCTCGGTAGCTAAACCAGCAGTCCAAAAAAAAATTTCACGTAACGTCTTTCAGGCATTCGTCAAAAGCGTCATAAATTTTTATGGTCGGTAGCAGTCTCCCTTATACGAGAAGCTTTGAAACCACAATTTCTAAACTTTCCCGCAACTAAAGAGGGGCACACAGTGGCGAGATGTTCCGCAATCTTTGGAAATCAGACGTCAGAAATTCGTTGCAGCTGTCTCAACAACGAAATGCCACCAACGGTACACGTGTATAAGTAATATAAGCTTGCGGACAAGCTGAGAGCTTTTGTCTTCGACACCCGAAGACAATATGTTGTTCGCGAAAATATGGAAACTCTCGTCCCTTTATTATTCCATGAAAATTGTTTTAATAAATTTAAAATTCAATTCTCAAAAAATTGACACAGCAGTTATAAATGGAAAAAGAGTCACGAACGCAAATAAATATACACATGCAAGAATCTCAACACTCATCTCATCGCTCTAAATTACATCTCAACAACGAAAGTACCTATATACGAGTGAACGCTGTTTTATCCCTGCAGATTCATCGTAGTGCTTCCACAGGAGCGGCGAGTTTGTCTGGGGACCACAACTTTGCACAACACATCGGATTCTATACACAGCTTGCACAAACGCCCATGATGTATACTTGGTTCGAGGGTAGGTATATAAATGTATGTGTTATATAGTGAGGAGGTCGCGCCTTATAAAAACCGGCTGCGGTATATACATATTGTTAGAGCACAGGGAGCCGTTGTCCAATAAGCTGCTGCTGCTACCGGGGAAGGAGAGGCTGTGCCAAGAAGAAAGCAGAGAGAGAGAAAAAGGGCGCGCGAAAAAAAGCTATGGGAGAGAGAGAAAGTCGACCGAGCGTATTTTGACGGGCCGGGGAAGAAATTAGGATAATAGGGGAGGCCTGTCTCGCTTGGTGGGGAGCCAAGAAAGAAAGATAGAAGAGGGACACGAAGTAGGTATATATACCGGGCTAAACACACGCCGTAAATCTCGACGAGGACCTCCGAGGCTCCTTAAACGATGTATCCAAAGTAAAGCACTTATATATATATATATATAGGCATTGCCTTTCGCGCTCTTTCTCTTTTCGAGCTTCTTTCTTCTTGCTTCGTTTCTCTTTCTCTTTCTTTCTCTTGCAAGATCGTTCCGCTATATCCTATATGCTTCTAACTTTTTCTACACATTAAGCGTCACATATTCTGTGATCGATATATATAGAGACTAAAGCTACCTAACGGTCCTTCTTGCCACTTCTGTATTATGTTATACGTGTGCATCTTGATAATACATCATGACTGTTTCGTAATGAAAAGTTTTATTGTTAACTCAAGTGACACATACTAACTCACATATCTTTTAAGTTTTAATATGTTACTTTTCGAGTTTTCAATTGCAAGCATGGTCAGACGTATGGAACTATATATTTATGTGTTTTAACAGCACATTAAAATCTAATTTAAATATACGAACAATAGCATATACGTAAAAAATAATAAAAATTTTTATTCAAATCAGACCTGAAATATAAAGTGTCAAAAATATATAAACTTTGAAATTTATATTATTAAATATTTTTCAGGTAGTATATCATAAAAAACCTGTACTCATAGCGATGACGCAGCTCTTCCCGACCAATAATATAAAAAAAAAAAAAAACAGAACCCAATCGACTCCTTGCCTTTTTTTTCTTTTTACTTTATAAACGAGACTTATCATATAATTCATTTCTATTTATTACATCGTCGAAGGAATGTTGACGTTCTATTTTACCTATGGCAATCGTATCAAGACTTTTCGGTCCGCGAGAGAAAGGATATGGGCGGTTTCTCCCTCTCATACACAAGACGTATTTACGAGCTAAAACGGAAAAAATAGAGTTATTATAAAATTTATCTTCTTGCTTGGTCTTTCTCGCTATGCACCACTGCCTTTTCATTCTAAAGCCTTTTTTTACATTCGCTTGAGTGACTCCCAAATGAAGTGTATCTTGTTATAATATACTTATCGTTTCCGGAAAAGAAAAGTTTTCTTATCACATTGGCGCTTTTATAAAGATATTTATTATTCCACCTAGAATAAAATAAAAATGATATTTTTATTCGAATAAAAAAAGAAGAGTTTATCTGTATAATACAAAATATAAAGTTCGACGTTTTATACGTTATAAAAGTTTTAAACCCGTAACGAGCAGCACTTCATGTTTGTTTTCATCGAGAACAGTAAACGAGAGATCCTGAGAGATACACAATGACAAGAGAAAGAGAGAGAAAAAGAGAAAGATACGGTCAGTCTTATGCCACAAGTAAACTAGCAGCTATACAGTGCTGAAGTAATGGGGGGGGGGGGGGGGGGGGGGGAAAGAAACCACCGAGCCCACCCGGCCCGGGTGGCGGGGCGGGGGGAGCGGGCGAGGCGGGGGGGGCGGGGGCGGGGGGGGGGGGGGGGGGGGGGGGGGGGGGGGGGGAGAGAAAAGTACCACTCAGCCCACACCGGCCGTATTTACGGGCGCAATGATATCGATTTTACGACAGCCGATAATTTTTCGGTCGGCCGCGGTGGCTGCAGTGTTGGTATAAATCCCCTTCCCCCCCTACACTCTACGTACCAAGGTATGCCATAGCTGTATATATAAATAGAGTTGGACCCCCTCGCCAATTCCAGCAAAATTTATAATCCACAGCCGCAGAGTTACCGCAAAGCGACACAGCGAACAACTCGTATGGAAGGTATATGTTATAGAAATACGGGGGCCCGTCGTTGTCGTCGACAAGCCTGGGGCCCGCGATGATCGTTCTCCGCGAGCGCACGTTACTCTCGTTTTCTGGCGACGCCGTAAATTTACCAGCTCCAACAGCGACAGGGTCAGCAGGGCGAGAAAGATAGAAAGAGAAAAAGAGAGAGAAGGTCTGAGTGAGAGAAAAATGGAGAGGGAGTGAAGATTGTCTGACCCAAAGGAGTGTTGTATTGGTAATGTGCTACCTGGCTTGTCTGACTCTCTCTCTCTCTCACTCTCTCTCTCTCTCTCTCTCTCTCGTAAAACCGATTATTCCGGGCCCCTGCATAGTGTGTTTGGTAACCTCGACGCGCTCGTCCGAGTAAAAGCTCACGCGTATAAGCCTCTGCTTATATACCCTCTTTTTTCTTCTTTTTCTTTTAACCGCCCCTCATACTGTATACTCTACTCGCTGGTTAATCCAATTGACTCGGAGGGGTTTTTCGCTTGCAATCGACTTTCTGACTGTTCCAAGGAAAATCCGACTCTGCTGGAGTTTGACAAATGGTACATAGGATAACTATATGAGGAGCAGTAGGCTGCTTCAATTGCCCGTGAACGATTGGACGAGTGGCTTTCGAGTTTGTGAGGGTGGGTGGCTTTTTGTTATACTTATAATAATATGTGATGGTTTCAGATGATCTTTTGCTTGAATTGTAGTCATGGTGGGGGAAATATGTGATGGGGATGATGGCTATTATGTGGATTTCGAATTGACTGAGTGAGATGTTTTCATGATGACTTGTTTTTTATTTTACTGTGAGGGTGGTCTTTTCATGTTTTTTATTTATGGTTTTTTATTTTGGAGTTGTCAATAAGCTGTGTAAAAGAAGAAAAATTCAATTTTTTTTCAATTAATTTTATTTTTATATTTTATTTATTTTTTGAGATTTATTAAACTTTTATCATTCATCATCAAAAATTTTTATAAGTTAACTATATTTATCAATTTGTATACTTAAAAAAAATAAGAAATGTGTTTTAAAATCCTAAAGTTATAAATCTTAACTTTTGATTAACTGCGTATTACTGTCTAGAATATTAGAATTTCAAACATTAAATTTTTTCATTTCAAAAATCAGATTTATTTTTTCTTTTTCACTTTTCGACAATTCCAAACTTATGATAGATAAACTTATTCCAAAAAAAACTATTCTTTTTTTTTTATTCTGGCTCTCAGCAATACGTTCCAGTCTTTTTTTTTTGCATCACATCTGAATTCATCCCAACTCCATCTCTTTCAACCCTTCGTTCCAGAAAAGCGACGGCCGACGGATCCGGGCGAGCACATTGCCAGCCCTCGAGCATCCGATCGATCTCTTTCCGCGCAAGCTTTCGCGACAGAAAACACATCTACTCCTCTCTTTTTCTCCCATTCTTGCTCTCACTCGCTGACTGTGCAATGCCAGCAAAATCCTCACGTATACATTCACAGCTTATATATAGTAAGCGCAAGCTCACCCACACCAGAGCAGCCCGCAGCCAGCGCAGTTAGCAAGCAACGCGGTTCGCAAAACTCGATAAGCGCGCTGAGAGCTGCTGAAGCGTGGGAGGAGTGAGAGCGAGGGGGAGGGGGGCACAGCAAACACCGGGCCAGCCGAACAGCCACTTGGGGGGGCGTGGCTGGGTTTACCAAGCCGCGAACCCGGGCTCGCTGGGGCTCTAACCCCCCACTGCGTCGACAGAGCCGCGTGGCGAGTTGGCTGCCAATGGGCTGCGGGCGCGTCCAACCACGCCCTCTGCCCCTGCCCCTCGTGCTTTGCGGATTACGGGCTGGGGCTGGGAGCCCCTCGAGCGAGCAAGGGAGGGGGCAGAGCTCGAGTTTGAATGCGCGCGCAGCAGCTTATCGCTCTTGGCTGGTGGATCGACCGGAGAGGGAGAGAGAGAGAGCGATTGCCGTCGAGAAGTGGGGGGGAAGCCGATCGTGGGAGGATGAGGAGTCGGAGGCCAGTGGAGTTCGGGAAGTCGGGCAGCGTGGACGCACGCGCTGTGTGTGTTGCTACTGCTATTGCTGCTGCTGTTGCTGCTGCTGTTGACACCGTCGCTGCTTCTGCTTATATTATTGCTTTTGTTGTTGCTGCTCCGTTTGGTATTGAATGCAACTGCAGTGTTCCCGAGTGTTTCTCCACTTCCGTGAGCCGTGAAAACTGTTTTATTTATTGGTGTGAAAACGAAGTAGCGTTTTGTGATAGCCACATTTTGGAACTTGAATATATAAATCGAATACATCGTATTCATGCGAGTGCGCGCGGGTAGTGCGCGGGTGCGGCTGCTGGTGAAAGAGAGTAGCAGGGCGTAGCCGACGGGACCGAGGTAGATCAGTCTCTCTCGACTCCACGAGCCTACTGCCCTCCTGCCCTCGTACCTCCTTGCCCCCAAGATTATTCAGCATGCCGACGAAGGGCGAACGTGGCAAGTCCACGGACTTCAGTATCGCGGCCATCATGGCGCCCCGGGGTCCGTCCTTCGGTCACTACCACCTGCAGGGCCTGGCCGCCACTGCCGCAGCCGCCGGTGGCGGAGGTAATGCTGCTGCCAACACCGACCTGGAATGCGCTGCTGCCGCGAGCAAGGCGTCTTACGCACCGAACTCCAGTCCCACTGCCCTGGACCACCGTGAGTACCTATACACATACAAACATAGCAGAGACCCAATGACCTTCTCTCTCCCTTATTTTGGGTCTGTCACCCTCTTCTACTCTCTCTGTTTCCTCCCTTTAAGTTGTTGACTTGGCTTATTGACACAGATTTTGCTCAAAAGCGCTTTTGTGATTTGTCATTTTACACTGAGGGAAATCGGTGGTCATGATTGTTGGCCAACCCTTGGTATGTTTTCGACAGGTAATACATGGAAGCAATATAGTTTCGCTGAAAAAAAAGAGAGAGAGAGAACAGAAATTTACTGGATGACTCAGAGTGCTATGAGTAATACCTGCTTTCTGAAAAACTGGAAAGGCTTTTTTTGGTTATGTTGAGTGCTTCGAATTTATGTGAAGAGCGTGAATTAATACTTGTTATATGATCATAGTGGATGATAATTAATAATAATCATATTGCGATAAAGTTAAACACAAAATTTTGGTATTTCTCTTAAGTGGGTTTTGGGTGATAATTAAAAGCGGTATTATTGTGTATTTTTATCTTGTGAATGTATAGATAATATTTAATTAGTAAAGGAAAAATTTATGTTAATGTATGGTACTCAAAACATTTTGAGGTTATAATTAACTATCTTTATTATAACTATTTAAAAACTGCTTATCAAAACCATGTCAATATTGAAAAATATTATTAGTTTCTTAAATTACGAGAATAAATGTGTACTATTTTAAAATTTTAATTTAATAAATCTTGTAGCAAATATAATAGTTACTTGTAGGATAAATAATATCAATTTAATATATTCTATAAGACTACATTTATGGAAAGTCAATCAATTACAATGGCAACAACAAAAATTTGTTTTTAATTCACAATTGTAAGAAAAAGGAATTGCATTTTTTTTTAAAAGCTGCTTTATATCTGGTAGCCGTCGGCTACACGTTATAGTCATTTAATATCTTTAACATTCTTAAAAAAATCTACTTTACACTAACCATTTAAAATTTTAATATATTTTGCTTTTTTGAAATATTGTTTGTCATGAACAATATTTATTTGATAACAAATTTCACTATTATCTTATTTTTTTCGAATAAAATCCTTTTTTTCAATTATAATATATATTACAGCTATAATAATTTAGAAGTAATGTATTTAATTAAATATACATTTGATATGGTCAAGCTTTTAACTCCTAGAATCAATTAACATAATTTACAAAATTTCAAATAAGCTGATTCGTTCTCTAAGCATTTAAATGCAGACCATATGTTTATATTTTTTTCTGTATTATTTTTTAAAATATTCTGTTTAAAATTTTTTTTTTAAATATTTTGATGAAACACAAATAAGTTTAGTCATTATAATACCACACATAAGGAAAAATGTCTTTCTATTACCTCACATTCACAAAAGTAGTCCCATCAGAGAGTCAAAACACCTAGTATCACCCAAAAAGTGCATTAAGCCTAAATAAGAGAAAATCCAGAAAACAGGCTTGTAGCCACGATTTCTATCGAAAAACTGTCAAAATAGCCAAGGCAGACGGACTCGCATAGGCGGGGGGTCTTCTTGGCGCCATACGTATACATACTCATACACAGCAGCAGTAAGGACTGATCGTTTTCTCTCTCTCTTTCTCGGTTTGGTCCATAAAAAAGGAGCCACAGTAGATCAGCAGCAGCATCAGCATCAAGCCTCAGGGTATGGCCAACAAATTGCCACAGGGACCGTCGGTATATATATCTCCTCCCAAGACGTATACACACACACACGGGCGACACACTGGGGTCTCTCTTTCTCTCCTGGTCTCTCGCGGCTGGTGACAGGCCAATCTGGGTGGTCGCGCACGTCTTTTCCTGCTAGTGCGCCCCCGTAGCTTTATCTCGTGTTTCTTTGTCGCCAGTGAAAACGGGAGCGCGTCGTGCTGGGTACCTCCTCGCGGTGGACCACCCCGTTGTTGACGACGACGACGACGACGACGTTGTCGACATTACGCGTATATACTGGCGCCATGGATGATTAGATGCGAATATTTTTAAAATTGACAAGTACAAGTCAAAACTCTTGCTAGTTCTTTTTTTTTCTCTTTGTAATCAGCGACGGAATACGAGATTAGACAAGATCTCGCAATGTTTTTTTCTGGATTCTTATTTTCATTACCGGATATTTAAGATAATTATATCTAAATATTATGGATATTAACGACGTTCACTTGCTTATTATTATTATTATTGTTTCAAGCGTTAAAAACCAACTCGTTTAGACTTTTACGATAATACAAAATTTTTCCGAGCACCAGAGATTTCTCTATTATACCAGAAAGTCAAGAGTTACGCGATCTCGTTTTTGTTTCCCCGACTGTAAAATAAAGCCATAAAATCAGTGACGATAATATCGGTGCAATAAGTTTGCTCCTTTAGTCTATTAAAAATAAATGCTCTATGTTTACATAAGATTTATCATTATTCTATAGAGCAATACACAAAAAAAAGAAAAGGTAATAAAAGCCGCGGCTCGCCTTTTGCAATACAATCTTTATACAATATTTACCTCCCTCGCGCCTAGCGCGTCTATATTACGATAATTTCGAACGATTGGTGTGTATATAGTCACAAAACCGTGAGGAAAATAGTATACTATATAGCTGGTGAAATTATGCAAAATCGATGAAAAGACCAATCGCAAAAGCGTCGAGTCTAGTGTAGCCTATTAGGCGCGTAATGACAGCGCGGTCCGCGGAAAATTTACGAGCTACATATATAGGTGGAAAGAAGGGAGGGAGTTGAGCGTTGAAAAGCGTTTGCCGGCGGCAACGGTGGTGGTGGTTTCTGTAGCTTTATCGTCTGGAAACAATGGCCGATTTGGCAACTACGATCTCTCGCGTTTATACTCACTTGCAAAAGAGAAAGAGAAGAGAGAGAGAGAGAGGACCGCCCCCGCCGTTGTACATTTTGCCACTGCCGCTGCTGTTGCAGTTAACGCGCCGAGAATCTCAAAAGCTTGCGAAAGAATAGAGCCATTACGAGAAAGAGAGACTGGCTCATTGGAGGCTGTGGCTCTTTTGCTCACTCTCTGACGCCGCCGCGTGTAAACTTTATTGCGCGTTCATTATATTGACGCTGTGCGAGGGTATATGATGATGATGGTGGTAGTTGTTGGGGCGAGAAAGCGGCATAAAATGAGGGAGAGAGAGATGAGATGGAATGGCTGGAGAAGATTTACCTGTGAGAGAAGTAAAAGAGAGATATATACGTATATATGTACGACCACCCCGACCGATGAGCGCCATTCCTTTTTTTCCCTCTCGCAGGACAAAATGGAGGTGAAGAAGTTAAGGGCTGCGCTCCGCGAATGTTTTCTCGAGTTTTCAGAATTTCTCGGTCAGTGGTCGTTAGTAGGAATGGAAAGGATAAGAAACTGGGGGAGACGGACCCATCATGCTGGACCACACCGCAAGAAACGTAATGCTTATATATAGCTTCTTCTTTTTTTCTTTTTCGTTTTGGCTTTCTCGGTGTTGGAAGCTTTTATTTTATTTTTTTTTTATTTTTTATCTGGGCTCTTACTCTGCACCTTCGCGTCTTCCTTATGGTATATATACTGGTAGTCAGGGGGACTATCTTATTTCCGGTTGCTGAGGCAATTCACGAGGCGTAGTTTCATTCATTGATTTGTTTATTTTGAATGGAAACGCCTAATGAGATATATAGTCGGAGAGAAAGAGAGAGAGAGAGAAGCGAGTTATTTATGACACTTTAATAAAGCAATTAATGGTCGTTTCTTAAAGGCATTTCTCTTTTTCTCACTCTATACCTATACAGCTTTCTCACTCTTTTCTCTTGCATTACAGCAGAAACAGAAGAATATAAATTTAAAATTTCCGATTACTTGCTCGCGCGCTACAGCAGCAAAAAAGGAAATGAAATGAGAGACTTATTTAAAATTGTTGCAGCAGCAAGCAGTACCTATATTAAAAAAAAAAAAGTTTTATCCTCAACGATTTGAAAAAAAAAATGAATAAAAAACTAAAGTACTTGATACATACACCTATATGGTATAATTTTACTAGTACCTTTTAGCGCGTATACACAATATATATCTCATCATCATACTTCCCTCAAATCTTTCTCTCGCGCACTTGAACTCCAAAATTTACAGGCCACGCATTAAATTCGAGCAAAAAAATTTTTTTCTTTTTCTTCTACATAACATACGCGTGATCGTAAAATGGGCAGCAAGAGTAGCAGCAGCAGGCCCCTTTGCTCTCTAAACGCGCTTCAAAAATAAAACGACGCACTCCTCTCTCGATATATGCCTTCACCCCTTATTCGGCTCGGCTTTCTTCAATTTCATCGGCTGCCGCGGCCCGATTAAAGAGCTCCAAGAGAAAGAGCATATAGCGATGAGGAGCAAGCAGGTCGCGAGAGCGTTCGATATGAGAGAGGCCACGCAGCACCAGCAGCAGCTCTCCTTTTTTTTCAAGCCTGCGGCTGCTGCTGTTCTTATACATTGCTGGTTGCCTTCTCTTCGACCGGCAGATATTATTAGCAGCGTCTCTCGCTTCGCAGATGCGAAAAAGAAAGAGAGAGAAGGAATATGGCTGTGCATGCTTTTGAAAATGCACGCGACTGCTGTTGTGGTGGACTATATATGTATACAGACGACGTCGGACGAATTTGTGAGTGTGTGCCACGTATCGACGCATACACATCCATCTGCCATATATACGACGGCTTGCAGAGCCCTTGAGCACTAAATGCTTGAGTTTTTTTAGCTTCGATTTTCGGCACTTTAGAGATTACGAAGGTATATATACGCGGTAATTTGAATATTACTTTGAAAAATTGAAAATTTCGGTTATTTTGAGCGTGTAATAATGGAGTAGTGTATTATATTCTAGAGGATGAGAGAAGAAACTGCTGTTTTGCGCATTATGGATACTTAATGCTTGGGTTTTTTTTTTTGCTTCTTTGGAGTGCACGATATTATTGGCCTTAATGAATTGTTTACGGGTTTATAATTTTTCTGAGCAACCATCTGCAAAACACTTATATATACCAAGCGTAATTAATAGATATAGCAGTACAAAAATACATTGCAAGCTCACCAAGAAAGAAAAAAATTTAATTTAAAACATATACGCTATAAAGCTTTATGATCCATATCGCGGATATAAATACTTGCAAAATCTAAAATTAAAATTTGATTTGCACCCCCAGGAATTTCATGCCTTTTATATTAGTATATACCGATAAACGACAGATCCGCGAAAATTCTTCAAGTGAACGCGTGACTTCGTTCGATTTCCGGCCACTCTCGTCTTTTACCAGAGTCACGTACTCTGCAGCAAGCTTCGTGCTTGAGACTTCGATTCAAAGCAATAGTATATAGTAAGTACCTTGTAGTAGGCTGCAGTTATATATTGAACGAAACTTTTTCTTGCAATTTCCCCCCCCCCCCCTCTCCTCCCTTCAATATAATCTTTCTTTATCGAGTGGTAGCCGTGGTGGATAAGTTTGTCGGTTATTCGATTCGCGTCTCTATTTTCGTTCAACTCTCTCTCCCGCAAGAGGCGCGCGCGATAAAGACGTTTCGGGAATTTTTGTTCGATATCGAACAAGAGTTGAAACCTCGCGTGTGGAATATTACCTTATTCACTCTATATTTCTCTCTCTTTCTTTCTCAACGTGTATTTTAAACGGGCGTTTCCGTTTCCGCGTTATTCGCGCCAACCTGAACTTATATATACATAAGCGGCTTGCAAATAGCTTGATTGATGTTTACCGCTTCGAAAGAGAGAGAAAGAGAAAGAAAACCTTACCACCACTACGACGAAGACGAGGATACAGTCATATATGCACAGCTTTATACTATACCTACTATAGACGTATACCTCTACAGAGTGAGCTTTCAGAAAAATAAAGCCTGACGCATTTACGGTCTCGTTAATGACACCTCCTCGTTCTCGCGGCTATATTGCTATATACCTACTAGCACCTATATAATAGCTTATAGCTTCGCTTTGCAAGCTGCTAATATAGCTAAATGGAAACTTATTATTTTAATGCACATGTATACTGTGCTTTATGCGTCTCTTCAGAAATGCATAATGGGGTATAGAAAAGATAGAAGGAAGAGAAGAAAAAATGCTAATTAGTTATCAATAGTCTTCTCCTTCATCAAAAGAAAGAAAGAGAGATGATACGTAGAAACTTATATATATATATATATGTGTATAAATGTGTATGTATAGAGAAAAGAAGCAGCAAATACGGTAGTTAATCGCGTCATTAATTAAGTGCTTGAAATATATAAATATATACGGCCATATGTGATGTGGAAGACGCGAGAGCTCTCGCGTACAGGAGAGGTATATTATACTGACTATATATACATGTGCCAGTAGGCGATGACGTTTTTCAAAGCAAATATTTCGCGGATACGTGTATGTGTGTACTTATAGCAAGAGTAAGAGAGAGAGAGAATAAAAAAGTGCCGCGCAGCGCAATTATTAATTCTTCATAATATCGGTGAGCTGCTGTGCTGCTGTAGCTACTGGAGAGAGGAGGGGGAGGGGAACGAAATTAGCACCCAAGACAGCTGCAAATTGAAATATTATTCTCGAGGCCGAAGCTATTTAGAATCGAGCTGTTTCTGCTGTTGCTGCTGCTGCATGCTGAATTCCACCTATTCTCGATTTTTTTTTTTTTTTCTTACTTGCCTCTCTCTCTCCCTGCGTGCTCATACTGCACCTATATATCTGTGATAATTGCAGAGTATACGCTAGCGATCGCGTCATTAAGCCCACGCGCGCTGTTATTAATACTACCGATTAATAGTGCGCGAGTATGAGAAATAAAGAGAGAGAGAGAGGAAAGGAAGGAGTATAGTATGAATTGCTATCCCGCGGGATATCGTTCATGCCACGCGACAAGGTCTTTTTTCTATACTAGTTATGAGTATAGATGTACGAATTGGTCACTCACACTTATTTAATAGGAATCTTGTGATATGCTAGACCACACGAAAGTATATAGTAAAATGTTATAGGTCATCACTAAAAAGTTGTTCATCATGGTAAGAAAATAATAGCAGAATTTTAATCTTATGGCTCATAAGTTAATCTTTTCGTTAAGTACATAATTTTTTCGAGTTTTAATTTTAGTTTTAATTTTATGTTTAATTAATAATATCTGAGAATACATGCGGATACATCACTGCTATACCATCTATATTTAATGGAAGATTAAACTGTCATACTTTTTTTCTCGCTCATTCGATCCAAGTCTTTTCCTTTTAATTATGACTTATTTCACACCACCCAACTTTCACGCGTCGATGAGATATAATATATACACATCTCCGGTATGGTATAGTATATATGCAATCGTTACTCCAAAGACTTCCTATATATGTTATATGGCTATATACATGTACATCGAACTTTATTATTATTACACACATGCCGAGAAATAAAATATCACTTTTCTCTCTCTTTCTCTCTCGTTTGTCATAATTGCAAACTTATACCTATATATCGTAGACTATAGAGGTATATAACTATGCTAAAATTTCCAGAGCTTTAGACGTCATAGTGAACGATTTAATCAAACCTTGCGATCGATGTATATTACCTCTCGTATTATATAGCCTTGGTATACCTACACATACTATAACGAGTAATTATCAATAATTCAGTTTGAACAACGATATTTCGCACGAGCTCGAGTATATATAAGTACACCGTGTCATTAAAGTCGACTAATCAAGACGAACTGCTTTTGCGCACGATGCTGCTGTTGCTGTTAAATTTACGTCGCGCAAAATTAACGTTAATCAAGTTTCTTCCTTGTGCACCTTCCAACTCCATCAATTTATCATCGTTCGACTTAATATCCTATCTCTCTTCCCACTCTCTCTCTCTCTCTCTCTCTCTCTCTCTCTCTCTCTCTCTCACTAACCTATCACCTTTTTCAATTCTTAATTTATGAATTAAAAAGTAACTGATCCAAAAGAGTCATTGCTTACACATTATATTATATAGTTTCACATCCTTCCTTTCTTCCGGCCCACCTATATATACCAACAGATCTCTCAAACTATCGCGAATATATAGTCTTCGAATGATTCGAATTATAAACTCATCCCAACACCCTACCTTTCTCTCTCTCTCTCTCTCTTTCTCTCTCTCTCTCTCTCTCTCTCTCTCTTTCTCTCTCTCTCTCTCTCTCTTTCTCTCTCTCTCTCTCTTTCTCTCTTTCTCTCTCTCTCTCTGTTTCTACCGAATGAAACCACAGCTGTGCACACTCGAGAGAGGGGACCCCGCGGAAACAGGTTTCTCTCGTACCATTAATTAATATCAACGAGGCCCCCAGGCCCCACCACCACCACCATCACCACCACCATCATCATCACGAGATAGCGACGATAGCACACACACACACACACACACACACCTTTCTATCTCTCTCTCTCTCTCTCTCTCTCTCTCTCATTCCTCTTGCATCCGCGCCCACACTTCTTTTATCGGTGGCGATTTTTCTTCGCACCCATGAGCTCTCCTCCCTCCTTTTTTTTCATACATTGTGAAGCCGTGTGGCTATATCACGGCTCCGCGATCTTCTTCTCGTATATATGCGGGCAAGCTCATGCGTGTATCGCGTTACGCGTTTGTATATATGTATGTGTATGTGTATACGACGCCGCTTGGAGATAAATTGGTCCCGCCATCGATAAGTCATCTCTGATGGCATGGAAAAATGGCTCTATTCGATTCTTGGTCGACATGCTGCGATCACAATTTTTTTTTTTTATATTAATAATAGTTTTGGTTGAAACAATGCTTGGATTTGCTAGTAAAGGATTATTTTTCATTTTTTTTTAATTTTTTTTTTTTGCCCTGAGTCTATATAGGTGTTTGCATTTGAATCTTGTAGATTTACAATAGTCGTGATAGGACAGCAAATTTGAAATTCCTTGAAGCTGCTGCTGCGTATATAACAACATTTCTGGCTTTTTAAATTTTATTTCCATCGAGGATGCATATATAACCCATCTCACCAGGGGTCGAGCTATTACATTTTTTTTTTTTTTTTTTTTTTTTTACTGGAATTATGAATATTCAATACGAGAGAGAAAGAGAAACCAAAAGTTTCGACCAGATAATAATATAGAAAAGACAGAGGCGTCGAGACGTTTGTCACCCTGCTGATTCACGAAGTGCAGGCTAGAGGCGTGAACTATCAAATTTATGTCGTCGTAGTCGTTGTTGTTGGTATGGGGAATATGAGAGGAGAGAGACGACGACTTCCTCTATACGTCTATCCCGCAGACACACTGACTCTCAACGATTCGCATCTCGACACATTGTAGAAATATGCGACGTAGAGAGAAAGAGAAAGAAAGAAAGAAAGAAAGAAAAAAAAAGAAAGAGATAGTCCAGAGAGTAGATCGTTTCCGAGTGCGGCCGTAGCGATATAACTATTGCGACGACGTTTTAGTTGCGTCTATATATCGCTTGCATCTCGTTATACGAGATATTAATGGTCTTTCGTTACGCTTGGCTGTGTGTGTGTGTGTGTGTGTGTATGTGTGCTCTGCATGACTATTATTAACTTATATATACATATACGTTCGATATACATACATACTAACTATTTATGCTATAACAAACCAAGGAAACTTGCGTCAATTTCAGTACATTATAAGCTTATAGTAATTTACCTATCCAATACAGTAAAAAATTTACCTTTTTTCAATCGCACAAAAAAAAACAAACAATTTCATTTTCTGATATGTGTTCAAATAATTAAAATCAAACGTAAGAGTAGAAAGAAAAAAATTTGCTGCAGGTGTGGTCGTAATCGTCGAGGCGTCGATGTGTTTATTGCATCTGCTGACAACGACCTAACTATTGTTCCCAGGTAGCTTCTCTAAGTTGGATAAGCAAGAAAGAGAGAGAAAGAGAGAAAAAAATAATCCCCAGCAGCAGCAGCAGTTCTAACGCCTCGTTATGCCGTTCTTACGCGTCATATCAATGCGCTGCATCTCTCCAGCTTGCGCACACGTAATAAAGCGAACCACACTATACGCTAAGGAAGAGCACAGCCTAACACATACGTTATACACGTATAGAATCATGGGTAAGGGAAGAGAGGAAGGATAAAGTAGAGAACGTAATGAATTGATCTCCGACGGGGCGGATCCGCGAACAGGCGCGCGAGCGAGTCAGGGGCTTAATTAAAGCGGGACAGATTTTCAAGCGCGTGTGTGCTTAGCGTTTAATTACCGCTCGCCTCTGTGCGCAAGTGAGCGAGTGAGAGAGAGAAGAGAATTCCGATAGCGATCGCCTGCGGTGGCAACTTACGAGAGAGTATATAGCTACCTATATATAAGTATATAACAGGCGAGTATAAGCTTACTTGTAATCTCAAATTGGATTCGCGCAGAGCAGCAAAATTGTGTGTATGTACGCGAAAGAACGTTATGCAATATAACGCACTTCGCGTTGCGCTCGACTGCGCCCTAACGCGCTTTTTCATATAGGTATATGTATTACATGTATTTTTTCTTCTCTTTATTTATCGGCTAGCCGCCGTATAGAGAGAGAATGAGAGAGCAGTTGTGTTTTGAGCATATTGGCTTTCCCTTTTTTTTTTATTTTATTACTATTATTATTTGCTTGCTTCACTCTGCTCTTGTTCTACGCTTTTTCGCTTCAGTTCTCATCGCGCCTGTTCGCGCTATTTTTTTTTTTTTTTTTTTTTAATTCAACCAATTATTTAATATGTTAATTGTTGGTTGTAGCGCGGGATTTTACTGTGGAAGAATAAGAAAAGGTTAAAGCGTATAAAAAGATAAGACTATATATATATAATATGTGTGATGGGGGTGGAGCTGGAGGATTTGCCGCAGAATGTTTAACACGTTTTAAGTATTCGTTTTATTAAATCATTTTTTTAATGTTGCTGTAACATCCAAAAGGGGGCTTATCTTTCTCGTTTTATGAATAATCATGAATCTGGAATAAATGCAGTTTAATTGCTATAAAAAAAAAAAAAATGATGCCACGTATGCGATATATATTTAGAGAAAGACGTAACTTTTTCTCTTTCTTTTTTTTCTTTTTAATTTTGTGCAGATTTTGTTGTCGAGATAAAGATCCTAAAAATTCGTATTTTTTTTTTCTTCTTTCTTACTTTATTATTTATTACCCTTAGTTGTCAATAAAACTTAATTAACACTTTATTTACACACACGTCATACGCATTTTAAATCATAAAAGAAAAAGAAAGAAAGAAAAAAAAAACAAGACAATGTAAATTTGCACAAAACGTAAAATTAAATTCAAGTCTTTCAATAAATAGTCTGTCATGAATACTTCAAGCTTGAACAATAATTATATTTGTTTCAGTCATACTTTTATAGCTAATAATTAATAACATTTTTCAACGCTATAACACACACAGAGAGAGAACGCGCGTAATATTTAAATATAACAACTTGTTATTTCACAACTTTACATGCACTTCATTATTGTTGACCAACACACACACACAGGATAAAAAAAAAAATTATAAGATAAGAAGGAGGAAGAAGAAGAAAAAAAATAAATAACGTTTATGATATATGCAAATGATACACACAGACACACGTCTAAGCAATCATCCTCAAGAATTTTCGAGTTTCACGTCAATTAATCACCCCGTTAGTTATAAAGTAACACCGTTGAAAAGCCTAAGTATTTCTTTCAAGATATGTTGGATATATATATGATTTCATTACATAAGTCTTGTAGACTATACTTAAACTGTCGTCGAATTCACGCTATTATAACTTTTTTTCTTCTCATTTTTTTTTTATATAATCAACTCTACGCTCATATGATGTTAAGCTCTAGTGTGTGGTTTTTACGTAACGCGTCAAATCAATATACTTTCGCTAGCATATATAAATACGTCGCAGCTCTAGTTTTACCTTATCTCTCTCTAAGCAAGTCATATTCACACCCACCTAAATTTTCCCTACTCATAATTTTCTATTCAACACACCAAATAGCCTAAACTTAAAAAAAACCATCATTAATTGTATTTTTACAGGATTGCGTCCATCACCAGTGAACATAGTAGCAACAGCGACAGTGGTAACAGACGAGGCGTTACTGGAAGAGGACGAAGCCGAAGATAACAGCAGTGCACACGGTGGCATCGACGTCGAGAGCGTAGCAACGGACAAGTCTACGAACGACGTAGACGACGAGGAAATCGACGTGGACGTCGAGGAGTGTAGCAGCGTTGACGAGAGTCCAATCAGTAATCTTGGCCCCGAGCCTGGCCACAAGCGTAGACGTACGAATTTAGACGGCGAATCGGACGAGCCATCCGCACCATCGTCGGGTAGCAGTGGTGGATCGTCGTCGTCGCGGAAAAAACGTCGACCCGCACCACCTACTTGCAATTCCGAGGAATTACGCGAGGTCGAGTGTCATCTTGAGACCAAGGACTTGTGGGATAAGTTTAACGACCTTGGAACCGAGATGATTATTACGAAGACCGGCAGGTGAGTGAAAAGATGATGATGATGATGATGATGAGAGAAAAGAGTATATTATGTAGCCGCGAGCGAGGACGCGTGCGATAGCTGTTGTCTGTTGCTGCTGCTGCTTCTCCTCGTTCTTACGTTTTACGCGAGATCATAAGCGACAGATTAACCCTTTCTATACCCCACACCCCCTTTATCTCTCTCTCTCTCCTCCGGTATATACCTATACTACTATAGAGAATGCGTGTGTATGTGTGTGTAAGAGTGTGTGCGAGCGCGCGTGTTATGTCTGTTAAGTTACAAATTTTCGAGATAGGGAGAGAAGCGAAGAGGATGATTAATGCGCGCGAGGCACGCGATCAATCCGTCGTTGTGTTTAGCGCCACCCCCTCCTTCTTCCTATCTCTCACTCACTCTCTCTCTTTCTCTTTCAAACGCCCTAGGGACCTCTTTCGTGTTTCGAGCTGTTAGCATTATATAGTTTTTGATCGCTGACCCGATCTCTCTTATTCTCCTTTTTTTTTCTCTTTTCCCTTTTTTTTTTTTTTTTTTTCAAAATAGAGTCTTAAAACTTTTCGTTGTGTACTATGTCGCTTGCGCGCGCATATAAAATTAATAGGCTCGAGTATTATATTTTTCATGGAATAATAAAATAGAATTTTTATTTCATCGTCGACGTGTATAGAGGTATATAGTTGTTCTTGTTGTTGTTTTAGTCATAATAATCATCTTGTGTACCTATAGTTTTAGCAGCTTTTTTGAGTGTTAATAGCAGCGACAATAACGAGCGGAAATAAAATTTTGAGGGAGAAAAACAAATTGTCCCCGGAAGGCTAATATGCCTATATCTGTAAGTATGTTATATCTATGTGTATTGTAGAGATGATGATCGATCAAGATATAACTGATATATATGTGTATATGATACCACCTCAATCTGCTAGGTTTCCCAAAAAAAAAAAAAAAAAAAAATATCGAAATAAGACTACTCACAGGTCGTTAGTCTCGCTACTATTATTACTTTACCACGTGCAAGGTGAATATTGTCACGCGGAGACAGAACAGTGGGTGGGCGGCTAACGGTTGAAAGCTGTAGGTATATACCTATACATTTGGGTTCCGCCTATATTATATACCCCTTTCCCGTACAACCTTGATAAATGAGCCAACCAGTGAACAATTAAAAGCCCGGTTTCTCCGTGAGCTACATACTAAAGTGCGCGATTTCGCGATTCTCTTTCTTGCTTGGTAATTTATACCTTTTATATATATACGTATAGCGTCATTATTATTATTATTATTATTACGATCGTGCGCGGCCCAGGTCGCACTGCCATTTTTATGGCTATGCTAATAAGGTCCAAGGAGCTATATAGTATATATATATATATATA
>JAPYZE010002152.1:0-59178 GCA_030522805.1 Leptomastidea abnormis
GTAAACTCGTATGTTTTACACAAAAAGAGAAATTTCCTTTGTGCAGGAGATAAAGTGTATAAGAAAAAAAAATGAGAGAGAGAGAGAGAGAGAGAGAGAGAGAGAGAGAGAGAGAGAGAGAGAGAGAGAGAGAGAGATAGAGGACGAGATTAGGAATAAAAAAAAAGGGAAAGAAGAGGGGATGGACTAAGGGTGGAGGGAGGGGAGGGGGTAAACAGAGATGGGTGAAGCGATTCCATTCATCGCTTGTGATTCATTCTATCTAGGATATAAAAAAAGGTAGATAGGTGTTAATAACCCTAAGGAAATTAGAAGTGAGAAAAGGCGGGCGCGAAGAGGACGACGTCGTTAGCAGAGAAGGCTAGGGTCCTCCTCAGTTATCGCGTTCTCTCGTTCTCCCTCGTCCTGCGGCAGCGCCTCTTTCCTTTTCACACGACCGAGTAATCTTCGAGCAGCGTCTCACCGAAGTGGGTGACCACGTAGTCGTGGTAGTACATCATGATGCAGAGGGGCTGGCCAATAATAAGACTAGCCCAGACCACGATGTTGCCCCATCTGGCACCCCAATGTTTCTCCACGTACTTGCTCAGCACCGACAAAGGTATCTGCGAGTAAAACATGCATTATGCTGTGTGTTTGTGTGTGTGTGGGTGTGTGTACTACCAAACTATAAAAAAAAATATATATAATAATTAAGAGAAATTTGTCTAAGCGGCTTTCCTCAAACTTCTAGACTCAAATTAATAAGTATTTCTTTATTTTCTGCCTTGAACTTTTCACCTTACTCAAGAGGATGAATTTTCAAAATTTTACTTTGACAAATCAAGTCCAAGTTAATCAAGATTAACAATTGTTTTTCACGGCTGGACTGATTAGATATTCATAAAATTCAAAAAGTAGCTTGTTAAAATTTGCGAGGACGAGGATGTGAAAAGAAGGAGAAGGAAGAGGAGGAGGAAAAAGACTGCGTAGATCAAAAGAGGTAAGGTAAGGTATCGCCAGGCGTGCCAGTGACTGAGCACACCCGCGACAGCTTGGCTAAAAGGTTGCTCGAGCGTAATTCGCGTTGAGAGTTCGCGAGAGAGACCGGAGGCGAAAAGGGAGTGGAGCAGGGGGGTGGGGGGGGGGAGAAGAAGAAGGCCCTCTTGGCTCTTGCTTACCTGGCCCATCATTCCCATGAACGCCCAGATCTTGAAGGTCTTTAACGGCACGCTAACCAAGTACTCGTGAAAGAAAGCGCTGATAAAGAAGACCGTAATGCTTGCCACGCTCTTCCCGTAGCCCATCTCCAATACCGGTAGGTACAAGTGTCTGCAAAATTATTCATTTTATCCTCCTTAGCCATCGTCAAACTCGCCCCCCCCCCTCCCGCTTAATCAATGCTTATAAGCATCTCTTGAGCCATAACGCCTCACTTTGTCTTACTTGCTTAATGATTAATATCGCGTTGAGAATTCGTTCAACAGAAATTTAAAATTGCTAAACACGCGTGTTTGTACCAATTTAAAAAATGTTTTTTCTTATTTATATTACAATTGTCATTATTATTATTATTATTATTATTATTATTATTATTATTATTTATTATTATTTTTTATAATTTTTATAATATTTTTAATTATTATCATATCGTATTTAAACGTGAAGAAAAGAAAATGTGGCTAGAAAAAAGTTAACACTTAAAAACACTAAACAAAATTATAAGTGTCTTTTGATGGCAGTGTGTAAGGAAAAATCCACGATGTAGCTCGGTAGATTAAAGCTTCTCGCAGTCCTTATGTCAGTCTAATTTTCTTGCCAGATGTAGTCTTGAGCATCTTCCACGCGCGAGTCTCAAAAGTCGCGCAAGTCTGCGCCTAAGCTGGAGTCGTCATAAGCGCGGTCTAGCTGAGAGAAGATAAGAGCAGATCCTTTGAATTTTACAACGTTTACTTGCACAAAGTCACAAAGCTTCCCTGCTAAAAATCTTTTTATATCAGCCAGGCGACCCGCACCCGCACTACTTCTTAATTATTATTATTTTTTTTTTCAGCAAGTGAAAAAAGCTTGCGAAGTTTGACAGCCTTGCCACTTTCCTTGAGCCAACACTACCATTTTTAATCATCATTATATAATTGCAACTTTCTTGCAGAAAGAACTAGCAGGTTGAAAAAACGAGCGTTTAGAAAAATGTGCCTGTAAGGTTGGCTATGTTACATAGCGTCAGATGATGGGAAGTTAAACGAAAGTTATTATTGTAGCAGTATTGGCGCATAAGAAGACTGTACAAATATACATTTCGTACATTCTCGCATAAGATCGTGATGTGAAAGCGAGCATTTCCGTTACATGAGATGCGTATTAGCTTTGCCCATTAGGATCTTGATAAGATGTTGGTGGTACGGTGGTGGCGTCAACGACGACGACGACAACGAGGAAGACACATAAGCAATTACGTTTATGCATTACTTTCTCTCCCTGACCACTTGTCGTTTTTGCACGTGGCTATGGCCAGTCTACTTTTGGCAGTGTGAATATAAATGGCCGTGACACGCGACGCTTGATCAGCCAACGAATCCGAGAGCAAAAGTACAAAAAATTTAAGGGCATCGTATGGACTAGTAATGCGACACAAGTTATTCGCGTGTATTTGACATTTTTTTTAAATTTCGTAAATTTCTTAATTAACATTATCAATAATTCAGTTAAATTACACATGTTAGCTTGTACAGCGATTATACCTACATACATTTACGTTGTACATAACATGTGTGTGTATTTTAAATTTCTGTTGACAAAACTGCAGCAATGAAATATGTCCTTTTTATGTTGTTAAATTCATAGAAAATCATGTTAATTTTTTATTTTTATATTGGAAGAAAAAAAATTGCATAATTACAAATTTTAAAGTTATTAAATAAAAACCATTTTTCTTAGAACTAAATTATGTTTGAGATGTGCATTATAATATTAATAATAATATTAATAATAATAACAATAATAATAATAATAATAATAATAATAATAATAAAAAAATAATAACTAACTATTAATAGTAAAGAATAAATTAAAAACTCACCGTACTGCCCATCGATGAACCGGAAGGTTCCAGGTTCTCCAAAATGTGTCAATGTTATTCGCGTTCCACCAATCACAGTAATATTTACGGTCAGCAAAATGTAGCAATTCTCCCATCAAGTTGAGATACGAATGAAATGTCAGGTAGAAAAAACACAGCCACACAAGGTGGTTTGGTATCTGCGTCAATAAGAAAAGTACAAAAACATAGCATACAAATATGATAAAAAAAGTTGGTAGCAGTCGTAATTTTTAAGTTTAATACATCGAGCGTTCTTAGAAGGAAAACTAATTCCAGCTTGGCCATAGATCTAGCTTCGCTGTTCATTTTAAATCTTTCAAAAGAAAAAGAACGCCGTGAAAATTTTTTCTCTTTCAGCAAGTAGAACGGGTGAAAAGAAGAAGGAGGAGGTGGAGGAGGAGGAGGACATTCTTTGATTCTCCATCAACGCACTTGTGGATAGGGAATCCGCAAGTTATTTCTCGTTTCGTTAGTCGTCGACTCCTTTGCTCCAACCAGTTCCATCAAAGGTGTTTCATAATGTTGGATAGGACGATAGATAAGAGATGAGGTGGAAGAGGAAGGTCGGATGCGGTCCGGTGTCCTCCCTCATCACGGACTGAACGGGAAACTGAAAAGGGGATAAGACGGGGGGGGGGCTATATTCGTACTGCGAAAGAGCAACAGCAGCCCTGGGGGCAGGAACGGCGGAAAAAAGAAACTAGCATCGGTCGATCCAGTTGGCTACACAGCCAGGCAGCAGCAGCAGCAGCAGCGGAGGCGGCCAGGAAAACTTCCAGCGACGTTTTAATTTCGTTTTCTTTTCCCGTGCTTTCTAGGCTCCCGGGGCTATTTCTTCTCCCTACGAGCCAGTCGGTATCTACGGATTTTTTTTATGCTCGTAGAGCTCGAACGGCAAGGAAGGGCGGAGAAAAGAGCGCGCAAGGAACGTCTTTTGCTAGCGCAGACCAAACATGTACGTACACAGCTATGTATACCTATACACCTATGTACCACAAAAAAGCAGGAGAACGGTAAACTTTGTGCGGCAGCCGCCGCCGCCTCCCCTCTGCTATCGTAGGTAGTCGCTGTTATGCTAGGCGTTTATATCTCGCGTGTGCAGGCGCGCGCTTTAGGCCCCACACACGTACGGACAATTCGAGAGACATCCCAGATATAAATGTACTTATACTTATATATCCCGAGACGAAAATTCAGGCTCCGCGCGTACATATTTCTCTTATTCTACTTTTCTTTTTTCTCGGACCTTCCTCTTTTCTCGCTTCCTTCTCCTCTTGCTTCTCAGCTTTTTTCATTTTCTCCTTTTCCTTTCTGTTTGTGCTCGGCTTTCTTAAGCGCGAGGGCGTGTGGACAAAGTACAGTGACAGGTCTCACATTTTAATTCGATCTGCTCGGACATGAATTTCTTCGTATGACAATTTGCAGCGGGAGCTAAAATGTTATCACGTAGTGTGCAGCACGTTCAAGGCAACGACGGCGACGACGACGACGACGACTACTCGGAAGCTAACAAACAGGTGCAAATTTATTATCTGCAAGCTGCTTTTTCAACACCTCCTTGCCCTCATCCAATTTTTTTCCTACGTGTGTAATACTTTCAGCTCTCCATTAAGTACATCCAATAAGTAAATGTCATCTTTTGTTTAACATCCCTCTCGCTAGAAATATGCATAAAATTAAATAGTCATTATTGTCGTTACAATCATATTTGATATTTAACGACAAGCACAACATTTTTGTCATCGATTAAACAATTTTAATTCATTTTTAAAAATTGTTTAATCAACGAGATCAATTGCAAAGGAGATGTTAATTTCGAGTTTAAAGGCGCATATTTCATGACATTTTTCATAATGAAACAGAAAAATATGAAATACCTACTCGTCGTTATTTTCATTTGCCAAGACGGACACATTTAATTCTTTGGCACTTCGTATGTACAAATAGAAGCTGCTGCGCAGAGCAAAATCAAATTATTCCGTCAGTATTGAGAAGACGACGGAATGGAGAATAAGGATGCAACTCTAAAACGATTTGCTATATATATATATATGTATTGTAAGTAGAAGTCAGTACCTAAGTAGTGTGCGAGAACGCAGCAGCAAAGACGAATCACAGAAAAGGAAGCGAGCGAACAGGAAGGCTGATTGTGACACCAAGCTCTAATTTCATTCGAACGCCTCCGTCTACTTTCACTCTCTTTCTCTCTCTCTTTCTCAGCTCAAAGAAAATGGAAAATATCGATTAAAGACAGAGGTAAAGAGGGAGATTCATTGCATGCTGCTTTCAGAATATATATTGCTCGCAGTGAATCACCACCTCTCCACTTTCGCCACGTTATACTTTCTAACGATGGGTCTTTGATCAAAGTTATCGGATTCTGTTGCCCAGGTCTGGCGTGCGCCTCTACACTATTCATAAATTCCGCGTGTCTACTGCCTCGTCGAAGGGACACCCAGCTGTCAAACTGACGCCCTTAGCACTTGCGTAATAACAATTCAGCTCCTAAGCCTAGTTACGCTATAAGGAATTTTCATATTCTCTTATTGAGATATATCTTAAAAAGATTCTCTTAAAAATCACACGTTTTTTAATATATTTTTCAAGAGAAATTAATTTTCTTTTTTTTACAATTAATTCGTGTCTTAAAATTCTTTAAATGCGTATTTCAAGAAGATCTTGAAATTTTTCACGCGAAAACTCGAAAAATATCAATTTGTGCGGCAGGCTCTTCGTTTTTGTCCAACATCTCTTTTTAATTTATTGGTCGACTTGAAAAGGATTGCTCTAAACGCTATCAAGTGCAGACGTCAAACGCATATTGTATGATAGTATGATCGCGCGCGCGCGTGTGTGTGTTTGTGATTGTGTTCGTGTGTCTTGAGAAAATAAAAAGTTTGAGCGGATGTCGTCGACCTGGACGATTGAGCAAAGGTGCAGTGTCAATTAAGCGAAATCGAAAAGTTGGCGAACGACGGAGAGAGCGAGTCTTGTCTGGACTTGGGAGGGTAATTAGCGAGTCTCAAAGACCGCAGCAGCTCGAGTAACGCGCTCTTTAATTACACGGGTCGAGAGAGACGAAGGTGGGCGGCGATTCCGCGAACGTGTGCAGCGGACGACCTGGAGATGAGCGGGCCGCTGCTGCTGCGACTCTGCTCGAGCGCACACACACGACCATCACCGATCGGGGGTTACCTTGTTATTTATTCTAGCTCATCAATCTTCTTTTTTTTCGAGCTCCGGCTGCTGTCCTGTGCAGCCACAGCAGCAGGAGTCGCGTGTTCGATGTCCTTATCTTTAAATCCAAGCATTTTAATTAAGACAAATATTGGCATTATCGCGCTAATTGCCGGATTGGTCGGTTAGCCCGGAGCGAATTAGTACGTTTTATCGAATCTACAGCAGCAGCAGCAGCCGACGATCTTACGCTGCATTAATATCCCTCGGGGAATTGAGTTAGTCGTTGGGACGCTCGTTCAATTGAATCGGCTTCGCACAGTTGGACAAGGACACCGGCATTTACCTAAATGACAATTGACTAAGCTCGGTTGCTGCAGAGGCAAATTGTTTTGATAAATGCCGGGCGTGAAAAGTGCAAAAATCTGATTACAGACGGAATAAGCGACTAGTATTGTTTCGAGTCTGAGACCCGGGCCCCAAAGAGAGATAGAGGTGGGGGGGGTGCGGAAGGGGAGAAGAGGCAAGTGAAATCTCATTGTGGAGGCTCGCTCTCCGCGGACCGTGGCTTTAAACTTTCGGCTAACTTGATTTCTATCGACTTTTGGAGAAAAAAAGGCGAGCTGCGCAAGGTCTTATCCTTGCGTTCGACGTGTTCGCAATCCTATAAAATATATGTGCACTGATAGAGATTGTAATTCAGTTCTCAAAACTTTTTCGCCTCTCCAGCAGCAGCAGCAGCAGCCGCCACCACCGACGTTTTGTCCGTTATAATCGGATCCTACTCTGCTCACCAATCCTGCGATATATTCCATTTTTCCCCTCTAGCCCCAATAGTTTATTAAAAAGTATAAGCTTATCAAGAAGTATATTATTCACTCGAGCTTTTGCTCTTTTTCTTTTGACTGACTTTTGTCATCCTTGTACAAACGCTGCTGCTGCTGCTGCTGCTTTTGCTGCTTTGACGAAAAGCTAAATTCAATACGCCCATGCACTCGATAAATTGTAATTACATCTGACAGGAAGCAAACCAACTTACCGCCAGCTTGAGTAGACGTTCCGAAGCTTTGGCGACGTCCATATTCTGAAACATACAAGAATAAGCTCTGTTATTACGTTAATCCTGCTTAAGAATGTAAGCCGCGCAAATGCTTATATGCGTATGCGGCAGCAAGTACAGTACGTGATTAAAATAAAGGCGAGCAGAGGCAAGCAGCTTCGCTTCGGGCTTGCGCGCTAAATGAATTTTCGAAACTCGTACTAAATGGGCGATCCCGGAATGGCGAGAGAAGCACACATGATTAAGTGTAAAATATTATACAATTTTTCTCGGAATAAACGAAAAATCCACACAGCTTAAATAAGTCATTCGTACAAACTCGCGCAAACACTTACGTATTTTATCAGTTCATTAGAGCTGTGCACTAAAAACAAAAGCTTATCATGCCTACATTTTAATTGCATCGCATGAAAACTATTGACTGCTACTTATATGTATGCTTACCCTCACCCTTTTGATCTACTAGCGAACACAAGATGCATTTACGTTTAACACTGCAGATAAAATCTTCGGGCACTAGTATCGACTATTTCTTATATTAACTCGTAATAATTTAGATTTATTTCATGAAAGAGCTATATATTTGTGCCCTATGCAGGTATATTTTCCCTGAGGGAAGATTAATTTTTCTGCCACGTGTTTCAATTTGCGAGCTTTTAAGAGCAATACCTCGAACATGACGCTAGTGTATCTTAAGAAATGTGCGTATGTTGGTAGAAAAGAAGAAGTTAGAAAAAAAAAGAAAAAAAAAGAAAAAAAAACTGAGAATAAGGAAAGAGAAAAGCCGATCGACGCGAGAATTTTGGGTTAGCTCTAGGTGCCGCAGAGAGCTTTTCGTGATACGGTATTTTTTTCGCGAACGACTATGCAGATAACGCCGGCATGTGCGCACTCTAATACCAGCTGCAACCGAATTTTGCACTTATCGCTTACGTAAAACTAAAATGCAGCTTCAGATGCTTTTTTTCGATTAGAAACGTAGGATTAATTTCAAATTTGTCAGTTTTTATTATTTACTCGACAAAGGTGATCATTAAATCGCGTACATTTTATTATCTTTAATCATCCATTTTAACGATCAAATTTAATAAGAAATGCAATTAAACATCTAATAAATATTTCATTAAAATAACATCTTCCAAACGAGTGTAAACATTATATCGTATTGCGTAGTCTTAGGTTTAGTTGATTAATTATTATGTTTTTGTAAAATAATCAAATTTGTAGAAAAACAAAAATACCAATTCTATCCACGAAGATAATACAGACTGCTTTCATTAAAAATTTAGAATAAACGACGTGGCGTGCACACACACACACACACACACACACACACACACACACACACACACACACACACACACACACACACGCACGCGCGCGCACTTGTATATATATGCCGTATGTCTGGGGCAAAGACTTAGATACGAGCGCGCATACGCGCACGTACACTCGAGGTGAGCTGTGGGCATTGCTGCTGGTATTTTATAACGCTTAAAGTGATAGATCAGACGGGAGAAAGAAATAGAGAGAGAACACTGCAAGACGGAAATGCAAGAATAGGATAAAGCAGCCCAAATACCAGCGCGACATATTACTAGCCTTGCAACGAGTAGATCCTGCGGAATGCAGTAAAAAAATTGCACACCTCCCTCCCTACCTCCCTCCCAATCCCACGTACGAGTCTGCCTTATCATAAAAACTGGTCACACGCTTCACCTATGCGCTCTACAGCGAAGTGCTGATCTTTATTTCCTCCTTTGGCTTCGAACCCCCTTCTCTTTCGTCTTACCCCGCAAACCCTAGTTACAACTCTTTTAACTCATCCTTTTTTATTTATTGTGCTTTTACAGTATCCCAGGCTGTTGCATCCTATTTTCCCTACTATTTTCTCTCTATTAGGTATCGGACGCTTGTTCCGATCATTACTCGTCGCTTGCGGCTGTGTGCGATAAAATTATTCTTAAAGTACCTATATCGTTAACAATTCATACTATAAAAAAATAAAAAATTGAAAAAAAATATTTTAAACAGATAAAATATTGAAAAATTATTAAATAACAACAATTAGAATAAATTATTTTTAAATTTATTTATGAATTACAATTTTATAGTTTTATTGGACTATTACTATTTATTATTCACATATATATATATATATATATATATATATATATATATATATAATGTATGTTAATAAATGAGAAGGTGAATGAAAAATTAAATATAATAAATTACTTACGCTAAAAGGGATGAGAGAATTTTTCACCGAAGGAATCATCCATTGTTGAAATAGCGACATCACAACTTGACATCCTACAACGACCTCCAGGATTCGTTTAATTAAAAATCTGGACAAAGCAAATAAATTTAGTTGAGCCAAAAATATCTTGAGCTGCGGTAGAGTAAGAGTAGTAACGGATGCAGCTTCAAATGTGCGATTCGCTATATGTAGAAGCTTTTACAAAGTTCATTGCGGTCGAAAGTTTTGCAGGCAGTTTAATGGCAAAAATAATTTGTTCGGACTTTCAAGCTAAAACTAAGGGGAAACATATAAACGAAAACAAAACGCCCCACACCCGGCCACATAACGCACTCCTGATGTTCTCATATTATATTATATATACACACATATATATATAAAGGTGCTTGGTCATCAGACAAAGAGGAAGTAGGGAAAGAAAGGAAAGGAAGGACTAGTCGAGTGTTTCATTGCGATAAAAAGTAAAATTTATCTTCGCGGCTACTTCTTGCGCGCTCCGTGGTAAATTAGAAAAGGCGGTCAAAAGAGGACGACAGAGAACGAGAGAAAGAGAGAGGAATAGAGAGTTGAAGAGACAGAAACTACTTGAGAGATGAGAGAAAAAGCTCTCAAGGCGTTATAAATTGTGCATTGGGGTAAATTCATCGACTTGCCTGATATACATAATTATACAGATATATTTTGCACACGCGATGGAATTTGACGGGGCAAGTCCAAGGAGTAGACGCAGGACTAGGAAGCTGGAGACGCAAATTCAAATGCACGAAAGGACGCGCGTATAGTAAGTGAACAGCTCGCCACCGGCTTCGCTATTTTTACAGGTATGTTTTTGAAAAAATCTTTCCTACAGCTGAAAATTTAATATTGGTCCTCTTTATATTGATTAGATTACTTATCTTGTATTTAAATATGAAAAGAAAACTCAACTGGCGGTATAGCTACAAATGATTAGAAAAAGACAAGGACGTATCTCCAAAAAATTGCTATTTTTACAAGTAGGTTTTTCAAAAAATCTTTCAAATAGCTGAAAATTTAGTATTGGTCCTTTTTATATTGCTTAGATTACTTATCTTGTATTTAAATATGAAAAGAAAACTCAACTGGCAGTATAGCTACAAATGATTAGAAATAGAAAAGGACGTGTCTCGAAAAATTTGCTATTTTCACAGGTATGTTTTTGAAAAAATCTTTCCTACAGCTGAAAATTTTATATTGGTCCTTTTTATATTGCTTAAGCCTTTTGTTACTATTTTTAGAGGTTCAACATTATGATTTTCAAAAACCGCCCAACTGGCGGTAAACCGCATTTCAAAATTTTTCCCCGCAAAAGGGTCACCCAAAACCGCCCAATTTGCGGTAAATCGGCCAATCTGGCAACCCTGGCCCAGGATACGCCTCATATAGCCTTCTCAGCGTGGCCAGACGAAGACATCATCTTTTGGAAAATGGCGAGAAGATTAGATGTAAAACAATCGGAGTAATTCTACCGAGCTTTTTGCTTGAGCTTTCGTTCCGATAGTGATAATAACGTGATAACTACGTCACTACTGGGTTGTTTAACAACGCGATAATCCCATAATTCGATAATAAATTTTAAGCAAGCAACTTGAGGCCCGGGCTAATTAACGGAGAAAACATTTCGAAAATCGGAAAACTTGCTCTGCCAAGCGAAGCAGAGTTGGACCGGAACTAATCAGTTTCGCGCAAAATAATATAGGCGGGGGCCTGCTATAATGAAAAATGTACTCGAGAAAGTAATGCCGAATAACAGAAAGGTTTAATTAAATATGAATGACGCGAGCATACACTTTTTGAGTTTAAAGAGCGAGAGGCAAAAGTTAACGGTACTTTAATTAATATCCACATCTATTTTTCTCCGTGGGCAAAAAATTTTCAAAACAAACCTTTTGATGAAAATAAAAGGTAAAAAGGGGAGGGGGGGTTAAGAGAGGAAGAGAGAAAAGAAGGGTAAGAAAATCAAGCAAAAATTTCGCCTCGCCTATTCTTCCAGCTGACCAACTTTATATAATTAAAAATACACTATTAAACTTGCGGCTGGGCAAAAGGAAGAGGCAAAGAGAAAGAGAGTAGGTAAGAGTAGGGGTTAGTAGAGAGAGAGAGAGAGAAAGAGAGAGAGAGAGAGAGTAAGTGAAAAGCATACCTCTTACGAATCCTTTGCGTCCTGGGAAAGTTTAACTCATAGCAGAGCGTCGGCGCCAGGATGAAGTAGAAGAGGTCGGACAGATTGAGGTTGTCCGGATATTGCACTAGAGCTTCGCCACCGCCGCTGCCACCGCCGCCGCCACCGTCTATCTCGTGTCTCGTTTCATCGGAGTCACAGCCGTTTTGTTTCGCGTCCGTGGCTGGGAAAATAGAGAAGAAGGAGATGGATAGACACTAGGCGTCTCATTCACCCATATACTCACGCATTCTTACTGCACACGTGCGTTTCTCGCCTGCTATATATTATATCGCAGACGGCCGACGCGCGTCTCGACAGCAGACACAGTCGTGCAGAGAGCAAGAGAAGCTATCTTGCCTTCGACAATTTTTCGTCCCCTTTCTTATTATTATTATTATTATTATTATTATTATTATTTCAATTTTTCTTTTTGTCGGATCAAGCATTTTCCCCCACCCCCCTCCTCCCCACCCTCCTATATTATACATAAGTACACACACTAGTTACGTCCTCATTTTGAGTTTTTATCATTTGTACCTCTAAAAAATCATTCTGTTTTGCTTTCTTTCTTTAATTTTTTTCAAGAAAAAAAAAGTTTTTTGTTTGTATTTAATTAATTACGGTTTTTTTTCCACCCCTTCCGTATACGCAGCTATGTTAATTAATTAAGCCGTGCACGAGCTTGCTTTATTTTTTTTTTTTAATTTACTCTTTTTACCCTTTTGACTAAGTCTGAATGAAAACGGCGGGTCAAGCTCGCCGCTGGCTTAGCTAGAGTTTGCTGCAACATAAGTTTGCAACAATTTCACCCTTCCGATTATTCGACTCAGATAATAAACATTTATCTCTGAATTACTGAATGTCGCCTATCGTATAACAGATGAGAGTATTTATATACGTGAGTTGTTGTTTGAAAGATGATTGGAATATCGTCACAGGCCTATTCTTAGCACGTCATCAAAAAGTAATGGTTACGTACCTATGTAATTAATTTTAAATCAAAATGATTATTCTTTTAAAATAAATACAAAGTGCCTTGTAATCTGAAGTAAAAATTTCATAAATTATTGTGTGAAATATAAATTTAAGCGATTCACAAATTATTTTTTATATAAATAAATAATAAAAAAAATAAGAAGAAAAAAAATTGCACATGGAAAAAAATTTTTTGTTCAAGTTGAAAATAGCGGGACGGAGACGAAACCGCGCGACTAGCTGAATTTCCAAAAGCTCTTTGGACGGAATAATGGCTACATGACACGCAAGGAAAGGGAGGGGGGGGGGGGCTCTTTGTATCGTTGAGTACCTAGTTAGCTTACAAGCCGAAACTTTGCTTACTTGTATTAAGAACTTTTTTAAACAAGCTCTTCAATTATTTGTTCATTTTGCCGAACTTGAATTCGTTATTTAAAAAGTTATATTGTGGCTTAATCTATATGGCTACAAAGTACGCGCTACGTGATAACACGACAATTTCTTAAAAACGACGAGAGCGAGAGCCAAATAATTCGCGAAAGAATGGAGGAGGAGTGAGAAAGAGAAAATGAAGATGCAAATGAAGAGAGTTCATTGGTTATAAGGTCGATCCGAAATTTGACTTTAGCGCAGTCTGAATAATCGATAGCCCGGTGTAGTTCGATTCCCGGAAACAGAGGCGAGCCAGATCGGCAGCTAAATTGGCTGAAAATTATCTAACTCCAAGCGGGCGCGGCTCTCCATCATCATCTGTTATACATATATTGCCCCCCCTCCCCTGTACTCCCACGAGTTTCGTATGCCCGAGCAATGGCCAATGGATACTGGCTCTCATCCATGCTATAGTATTTTTATTTTTTTGTATTTTCATTACATGCAGCTTAGCGCCCACTCGATTCCTCGGCATCGTAACGTCTGCCTTTTGCGCCATCCTACCCCCCAGGTGTGCGCGCGTTAATTCAAAGCGACTTTTGACTTGTAAAAAAGAATTTATTTTGCACTTGATCGCTGCCCCCAATTGATTTCAACAATTGCCTAGGACTTATCTCTCTTTCAGTTTCTATAACATCGGGTTTGCATGTTTCGCCAGTATTATTATTATTATGATTATAATTATTATGTTTAACGAATATACGCAAAATATATGTAGCATGTATGTATATTATAATAACAATAATAATAATAATAATAATAATAATAATAATAATAATAATAATAATAATAATAATAATAATATAATAATAATATAGGATATGTATAGTAAATAAAGAAAGACTCACAATGGAGGTCGGTGTAGCTGAAGGACTGCCTCCTCATCTTTCCTTGGGAGGTGGCTTTGTTCCTGACGCTGAGTCGACACCACATGTTCACCTGCACGTACGACCATAGTTTGAGAAAGAGGATGGCGTACAGCATGCACACGTATATCGCCCCAACTGAAACAAACGGACGTTATTCGTAAGCTGCCCGCCTGCCTGCCTTTTCACTTTATCTTCTAGTTATAACACAAACATTATATTTTTATCGAGTTCTACTTTTTTTTTTTAATAATCCTTGGAATTGCTAAATTGGCCGCGACGACTCATCGTTAATATAATAATAATAATAATAGTAATCACTTGTCATTCGTACAGTCCGTGCAATTCACTCCAAAGTGAACTTTCGAAAAGCCACGTTGTTTTATTATTCTTCAAAGTATATATAGGTACGCTATCAGTTATCGCGCCTTGAAATATTGACATTCATAATAAAGTAAGGGGTGGAAAAGAGTGGGAGGGAAAAAGCTATTCGTGCACATCAAGGTAGGCAAAAGTGCTCGCATTCAATTTCGGGTGCGCGAACAACAGCCGACACTCACCGACATGAAGTGGTACAGTACTACATCTAATACTCTGTGTGTGTGTGTGTGTGTGTGTGTGTGTGTGTGTGTGTGTGTGTGAGCTCGCCTCTCTCTCTCTATCGTAATAGAATAATACAGTATTTGTCGTACCGGTCTTTGCCCCGTTTCCTCTCTTCTCTCTTTTACCACGCAAGATTGTGGCAGTACAGAGAGAGAGAGGTAGGGAGAGATGTGCGGTGTCGAAAGGAACAAAGGCGCCAGCCGCCGCCTGGGAGACTGCAAGGCTGAAGGAAAGAGGACGGGGCAAGCAAAGGAAAAAAAAAGATATACATGATTTCCGAGAGTCAAGCTGCGTTCTCGCGTGTGTGCTGCTGCGCTGCCACGCCACTCTTTCGAGCGCATCCAAGAGAGGAAGGTGCGCTTGTATGCGTATCAATAGCAGTAGCAGCAGCAGCGCACAATCATCATCTATTTTTTCAAGGCATATAACATTTATTCAACATTGCCATTTAGAGCCCTAGAACTTATTTGCACCTATGCCGACAAATGAAATGTAATGCTCGGGTGTACGTATACATTTATAATATCCTTTACGTAAGTACGTATGGGTCAGGAGTAAATCCGAGGTTTGGATGAGGTACACAGGCAAAGCGTGATAAAGAGAGAGAGAGAGAGAGAGAGAGAGAGAGAGAGAGAGAGAGAGAGAGAGAGAGAGACTGTGTAGGCCAAACTGCAAGTACGCACACACATCGGCCTGCTGCTGGCTAGCGCGTTTACCAATTACGAGAACAATTGATTTGCGGCTTCCAGCTTAATTCGATTGAATTTCCGGAATACCTGCGAGGGCACGCACATCTACATACACAATATATGGTATATTCATATATGTGTATACGAGAGTGAGAGGGTGGCCTCATACACATGCACACTCGCGTAATTATATATACTCGTTACGGACGAGCCTTGAAACGCGGCTTATCCCTTTTTCATAACTCGAGAGCTCCGGTAAATCGGTTTCCTCGATGTCTTCTCTCTTTGTCTGACGATCACATTCTTCAGGCTAAACACACTTCATACATAGTTTTATAATGCGCTCGAAAGGAGGCGATCCGAATCGCTAGACTGATCGATAAATTTTTTATGACGCTATTAAGCTATTTTTTTTTTTTAGCAAATTCTAGTAATCTCATACCATAGCGTTGAATTCACTTTGTTACTTCAAGTTTTATAACTCGTAGGAGAATATTAAAGTTTTTTTGAAACGCGCTAAAATGTGAAATGATAATTAAGCATATAGCCTGTGTGTCTTGTGTGCCAAGTAGTATAAGTCAAGGCACAGCAGCGCTACCGGCGTGAGGCAGCATGAATATTTAAAATCTCATACCAGAATTAGCATTTGATTACTTTTACTTTAATTGAGTTGAAATGTTTATAAAATTAGACGAATGGAGGGCACAAAGTGATATTTTTGTTTTGAAAATAAACCTTTGTCCTTTATAACGCGTGCAAATGAATTATTGAATATTCTTCATCGTCATACATACATACATACATACATACATATGTATATGCAATTAGACAAATTACTAAATTACTAGCGTTCGTTTTACTCTATGACTATAAAATGTAGAAACGCAAAATTATACTTAAGATCGTTTGCGAAATTTCATATAATTTCATCAACGATTTATTAAAGGTTATTCTTGTAAAAATGGCGCTCCCTATATATTAAAAATTGGCGTTTCATCGAGCTGTGACTGGATCTAAAGGAAACGTAAAAGTGTCTGATTGAATGAATGCAAGCACCTACACGTATTAGAAAGAGAGTAGCGGTGTTCAGGTGCACATGAAATTTTCTGGACATTTCGTGCAGTAAGCATGAGCAAGCTCCGCCGCAGCGCACTCATCGCTATAGAAACGTCCGCACTCACCTATGCCATTAATAAAATACAGTGTAGTAGCGAAACAGTATTTTCGGCTCTGATGGCAAAATACAAAAACAAAAAAAAGTACCTACGTGAAAAAGACTGGAAGGAGGATAAATTTTTCACGACATCCATTATTTTCCCAGCCGCGCAAAAATAAAGAGAGAAAGGGAGATGAAGCAGGTATGGATATACCGGACCGAGAGAGAAAAAAGAAAGAGAGAGAGAGAGAGAGAGAGAGAGAGAGTGAGAGTGAGTTCATGATCGAAAGTATCAGTGAAGTTTCTCGAGCGGATATATACGGGGTATGCTTTACCGATAACGCACGCTTCCTCGCTCCCGGCCTCGCGAGAGGAAGAAGAGACGGAGGGGCGCAGGCATTGTATCGACTCTTTCACTTGCAGCTTAAGCCCACCCCCAGTAACTTACAGTGTGAAAATACTTTCTCAATTCTCTTTCGACCTTTCTTATTGTCCCTTACTTCCTTGCTCTGCTTCCTCCCGCACTTCTCTAATACTTGCCACTGCATGCGTCCGTCTAAGATTGAAGGATTGCCAACCAACACCACACACACACAGACGCACGTGCGCGCGCGCACACACATACACTCTACGACCACATAGTCACAGCCTTTTTCATCTCCAACTTTATAAATAACAGAAAGAAACAGAGCCACTCTTTTAATTTTGAACAAAATTTTCTTTCAAAGAAATTTAAAGAGCTGTATTAAATATCACAGCTTGTTTTTCGCGTCTCATCACATACGCATAAGTAAACACGTACATGTGCCTAATTGAACTTCATTGCTGAAAATTTCAAATAGCTGCTCGTCGCACATTTGTCTAATAAACAACAACTAGTAGATCATCAAGTTTTCAAACAAAAATAAGATTTTTTTTTGCCTGGAAAACCCAACGAACAAGACAGAAGTACCTCCCTCCTATCCAACAAGAATGTTTAGGTTTAGAGAGTTAAGTAAAAGTTGTAGAAAGTGCAGTATTGTATCTAGCCCTGCTTAATGAAGCCTGAAGACTCTTGATTGCCGGGGTCGTCTTTGATTGGCTGGAACCGCTGATTGGAGAGAAAGAAAAAGAGAGAGAGAGAGAGAGACAGAGATAGTTAGACAAAGAGAGATAGAAAAAAAGTGAAGCGAGTACGGCTGGTGTAAAAATTGGTGGCTGTGCAGATTCAGAATTGAATTTTTCCCTGCTCCTCCAGCAAGAGCTAAAAGAATAAGCTATTAATGCAGTCAAGTAAAAACGTGGCTACTCCTTTACTTGATTCATTGAACATTCATCATTGTATATTTCGTTTCATTAAAATCAATTGATAAAACGCTTTTTCTGAACATTTGGTTTGAACGACAAAAAAAAAAAACAACGGATTAGATCAAACGCATTGATTTATAGCAAACAATATTATTACCGAGATCAAAATAGTCTGCGATCAAATTTGATTCTTAAAAGTTTAGTTAACTAAAGCTTTTCTCAAGAAAAATAATTAAAAATAGAAACATTTAAGATGGTAATCCTGCAAATTAAACGGGCCAATTCAGCTATAGGCTTTAAAGATTGAGTGCCGTGCTGAAGTTATATCGAATTGTGTATAAATCTCTTGAGTCAGACATTGATATTTTAGTCAAATAGTTTTAAGTTTATATGATTTTACACCAGTACAGTACACGTGCTATAGAATATATTTGTAAGCAAATGGTTCTTTTGCAACATACGTAGTTTTCATTCAAAAGGCTGGTTTTGTTTTTGCGCATCTAATGAGAGCCAGGTTAGGAAACCAATTTCACATTCTAATTAGAGACGGATTATCCGGTATAAATGCGCGGCGAGGATATCGTCGGCGAAAATGAAAGAGGGAGATGGAGAAAGAGATGGTCGAGAGTAAGCGAAGGAAGGAGGGAGGGAGAGAGGGAGAGTTTGCAATGAGCTAGTTATCCTAACAGGTTGGCTAGATGCCAAAACGCTCTTCCGTTGCATATATGTAAATATATACTTTCCGCTGTAGCTGGGTCCGCGCTAGAGAAGAAGAGAAGAGAACGTCTGCACATGTCTTCTCTCGGATTAGATTTCTTGAAAAAAAAAAAAAAAACAAAAAACAAAAGCAAACAAAGCACAAATGCCATGGTTTGTTAAGAAAAAGGATGTGGGGATGTGGGACAAGTCGTTTAATTAACCAAGCTGATATTTTTTTTTAAGAAAATATCTAATTCGCGAGGAAAATTGTTTAAGAAGTTAAGATTTTTTTTTTTTCATAAACTAAAATGGAATGAGAAGAATGGGTGCATAGCTTAGTATGATTTTGCCGGCAACGAATAGCAAAGAAGGGCTTTTCCACGTGTACACACACACACACACACACACACACATACACACACACACACACTATCACACAACACAGCGCACACTAGAAACGATAATGATGTTACGAGTTCCGAGTACAAATGCAATTGAATGGCAGAGGCGGTGGCATTGGAGCAGCAAAAGCATCTTTCCCCAAGTTTCGCATGCGTCTTACGACGTTCGTACATAGATGCACACGTTTTCGAGTAAGCGCAAGTGGGGAGAAGGTCGCCGTTTCATGGTCTACCAAACTCGTCGACGCTCTCTTTCTCTCTCTGAACTGCTCCTTTCCTCTATCTCGCGCCTCGCGCTCCTTCTCACGTTCTTCCTCATCCCTGTCACTCTTTCTCAGCAGTCCGCAGCTTCAACTTTCTTCTCTACTACTTTTCCTGTCCCCGCGAACAAATCGTGGAATCGACTTTTTTACCGAAAGCTCGTGGAGCTGATTTTTTCAGCATTATAAAAATTGTGCTTCCAGCTAACGCATTGGGCCGCCTCGGCTCGATGTCCTGCGTCAATGGTTTTCCGCCGATAAAATTTGTCCTCACTTTCTGCGACTATTGGAGGTTTATTTATTTATTTATTATTTTTTTTTCAAGATAATGCTAATGGTATAATACGACTCTCTTGTATAATATTGACTATTTTTCTTTTCTTGCCTTCTTTATGTCATTTTACCCAATAATTTCCGTAAACTTTACAATAAATGTACTTCTTAATTATTACGAATCGAATTCGAACAGTCAAATTGCTATATACTAAATAATAATGTGAAAGTATGAACCTTACTAACGAATAAAAAATAAAAATGCAATAACAGACAAATGAGCTTAAATGGAAAATAGAGGGAAGCAGAGAATAATGTGGTAGTATTTATAGGGCTGGATAGGGCAAAAAGGTTTAGATTTTTAAAAAATGGGAAAGAAAAGCTCTCGTTGAAGCTTATACATGGAGGGTAGGAGGAGGAGGGTCGGAAATTATATTCGTACCTAAACGCAAGCCAGTGTCCTTTGGCAAAGTGAAGAGAAAGGGAGAAAGCTGGGACGAGACTTTGCACAAATTTTGAATAACAAATCGCTGCAACTCGCTAATCCTACAAATCCAAGGTAGCTCTCGTCTCGGTTTACTCCCGGCGATAAGGCTGTATGAGAGGGAGGTTCAGAGAAAGCTTTCTTGGCGTGCAAGCTATGCGCCAACAAAGAATAAGAGAGAGAGAGAGAGAGAGAGAGAGAGAGAGAGAGAGAGAGAGAGAGAGAGAGAGAGAGAGAGAAAACAAGCAATAACGAACTTGCTTCTCCTCTTTCTTCGCTTCTTTTTGCTCTTCTCTCTCCCCCACTCTTTCTCTTTATGTTTGAGCAGACAACAAACGTAAATGTTCGTTGCCGCAAGTGTGTGCTGGCGAATTTAGAAAAGAGAAGAAGCGCGGGGAGGGGCTTGAGAAGAGAGTGGGCGAGGTAGGTAAAAGTGGAGAGACCGCGGGAAATTACCTTTTCCACGAAGCAAAAGATGCGTACCTAATTTACAACAAAGTTTAATAGCCATCCTAATTTCGTTATGCACTTGTGGAACTTTCGGCTCATTGTTGGCTGTCGCGCGGTGCGGCTGCTGCCTCCAGCAGCAGGACGGATTGTCGTAATTCAACTTGCAAGCGAACACCATTTAACTTCAATTTCAGACTTATTCTATCTCTCCCTCATCCTCCTCCTCCTCTTTCTGCTCCACCCTCTTTCTCTCTAGATCTCTTTTTTGCGTCGCCATCCGCCCTTAACAGCTTCAGTGCTACATCACCCATATATGGGTCATAGAATTTTTTTTATCAGCTCCTATTTGACTTTACTTATGTACATTTATAATTCAAATAGCTCAATAATCATGAATTTCATTTACACAATGAGCGAACCTAACGATTATCGCCATATACTATTATTTTTAAAAAGTAATTTTTAAAATTTTTAAAAAAATAATGAAGTATTAATTTTGTTAAGACTCTTCCGTGGAGTTATATTTTTAAAGTCACGAGAAAAAAAAATCAAATTTCAAGCTTAGCAGCACTGAACCTACGTCAATAAAAGTTTATACCCAGCTTCTTCTCTTGTCAAACGTTTTTCAAATCACTCGCTAAACCCGCAGTTAGCTCGTGGGGCGCAAAGGGACGTAGCGAGTTGGCCACACTTGTCGATGCAACATCGGACGTGCAGAAGGCCAAAAGGAGTCTCTTTCCCACCCGCCTGCCCGAGCTCTCATTCCTTCCCCGGCTCCTGCCGCACTGCACAGCTCCCAGCATTCGGGCGACAAGCCTGGGTATGTGGCAAGTGCTCGCGTGCTCTCGTGAACTATGTCTCATAATCCCTTCATACCTGAATTCTGGTGCGAACGAGCTTGCCCGGTGTTCACATAGATACCGGCTTACTCCTTACACACTCTTTCTTTCCTTCTACTTCATTTATCTCAATATAGTTTTATCTCTCGCAGCGTCTTCGCGTAGATAAGATTTTATTCCAATGCATCGAAATTTGACGTACAATATTCTGTATATGCTTCAGCTGACAGGAATACGCCATGAAAAAACGCCATCAGTTACAGTCAAGAACATTATAGCCGAGTTCAATCATCTGAGACTGGTGGCGCAATGGCAATAGATCAAGTCTGCTGGTCCGTAGAACGCGAGACGGAGAAAGCAGCACCGGCTGTAATTACATTTGCATGCGAGCAGAATGCAAGGATAGCCAACCCCCAGTGGCTTGCCTGCTCTACGACTCCCCTGTCCGTCACGTTTGCCCCGTAACATCCTTCTAACGTCTTGACGCTTGATTTAGTACTTCTGTTCTACGCGTTTCGTGTTATGCGAAACTCAAACCGTTTACAACACTTTCGATTGAAAAAACAAAAAAAAAAAACAAGAAAAAAGATTTTTGTTCCGTTCTCACTACCTTGGTAAATATACGTGCATAAATAATAATTTACTACTCGGGATAAATTATAAAAAAAAATACAAATATATTACTCACTTAGGCTGAATCCAGATTCTTTAACTTGAATAACCACCATTGGCACCAGTACCATAACAATAAGATTAACAACGTGAAAAACCATGCCAGGACCGTGGGCTACGATGTCCTGAAATAAAAATTTATCGCGATAAGTCTCTGTGCATGAAATTTTTATTACTTATAGAAAGGGTAAAAAAAATTAAAGTATTGTGTAGAAAAGAAAAAAAAATACAGTGTAAGAGTAGATGAGAGTCGAAAGATTTGCAATTACAGGAAGTGGAGGGTCTTGCCAAAGGAATAAGCAACGAAAAACATTCTTTAAATGTTATGTGCTAGCAATAGCACAGACTTGGCAACCTTTGAACGTGCGAATCGTGAGTAGGTAACCACCCTCCCCCCCCCCCTCCTCCACAACAAACCTCTTGAACCAATCACTTCAATGTGAAGAGATCTCTTACTCGCGTCCGAGATACTCGATCAACTACTCTGCTACGTTTACCGAAGCAGCGGCAGCAGCTACATCTTTAACTGAATATAGTTGAAAAGCTTTGCGCGTTCATACTGCGTTCTGTTTGAATTTCTTTGTTATCCTTTATTTTCTCTTGCTGACGGACCTTACTTTTGATCTACGTTTAGTATGTTGCATTCAATTTTCAGAAAGTAAAAGAAAAACAGGTGGCTCTTCGGCAAGCTTTGTCATTTCACAACAAACAATTATTTATAATTGAGAAATAAATAAATACAAGTTTGTCAACGTGACATTTCAATTATACAAATTCATATATAAGTGCAGAGAAGTTTGCGAGTGAGCCAACTGACTAACTAACTAACTAACCAACTAGGTAATTACTAGCTACTGTGACAAGGCGTAAGATAAACTTCACCCCTTTAAGCAGCGGGGGCTGGCTTTATTCGCTCAAAGTCGCCTTGGGCAGCGTTATTCGTTGTCGCAAATACGCGGCAGCATGCCGCAGCTCTCGAGCTTGACATGAAAAAATAAAAGTCGAGTCGAGCAAGCAATCTGGTTTGCAAGCATCAGGTGCGCGGAGCCCGCGGGAAGAAGGTCGGATCGCTGCCAGGTGTCCGGCGCAGCGGTCAACTGCGCGGGCGGCCAGGCGCGCGGGGGAGGCAGGCCCTCCAGGCGTCCGTTTGTCTGTGTGCGCGGTGATAGGTTGGGGGAGATGCGTATAGTTTGTCCGCCAGGGCACACCAGTACACCAAGCAGAGTGGGGGGGGGGGCGGATTCGCGGGGTGCGCAAACGGTACATTGTTAATTCATGCCGATACTCGTACCGCGAGGTGGATCGCAAACTGAGGTGTTGTCCACGTGGGCTTGATACTTGCCGCGAGCCGAGAAATTCGGGCGAGAACGATGAGATAAGCTAGCGGCAAGAGACGAAGCTGACGTTAATAATTCACGATAGGCCCTACGTCTCTTCCACCCCCCATCAATTGTGCATCATCAGCAAATAAATAACTTTGCAGCAGAGTTGATATTTATCAAATTTTCAATTTATCAAACTGCTTTTGAAAATGAAAGATAAATTAATAGCCCTTGCTAGTCATAAAAACAATTTATTTACATATATATATTAATAAATAATTTTGAAACAACTCACCATCGCAAGGCCTTTTTCAATCAGTAGGCACATAATTACAGGAACTGTTGAATCTGAAATCACAAAGCATATTGCTTTAGATCGAGTTTTCATTTTCAGCTCGAAGCATTCAAATTTTTTAATTTTAAAACGGAACATAGCTATGTGTCTGACCAGAATTTATCTTTACTACTTAAACGTGTATCAAAATAAGGTTATTATTGTATGTAAACTTATGCTTGGTGATAAGAAAAGCAATTCTTCTAACGTTTAGTTATTTTTCCGGTCGTTGAGAAAGTATTTAATTGAGCTAGGGGTTCTTCCTGCCATTCCGTCCATGAATTTCGTGTTAAAGCGATGAAAGGTGCCAATTCAGTGTGCGTAGCTGTACGTATTGCTATACGTTAAAATCATCCAGCTAACATTACTATGGACGGGAGCTGCAGCGCAGCAGCAGTAACGCGAGCTGACTCGCGAAAATCGGTTTCGACGCCATCCCATTTATTTGCGTTGTTAAAGCGCGTCAATCAAAACGATACAAACTAACCGAGACAATGATCGAGGAGAGAGATGTAAAGAGGCTCTGCAATCGAAAACCATGGACGGATCATCCCCTATACTACTTTTATCAAATAAAATGACGTTGAAATGCATAAAAATATCGACATTTAATATTTACTCGTCAAGAATGTGTTTCGTATAAAATAAATATAACGTGGAACGAAAAACATATACGTGTAGGTATATAAGCATATTTTTTTTCGTAACACAAAAAGACTTATTATTTTTATCATCTCCTTATCCTCTTTGTTTCTTCGCTCCACCAGCTTTTCCGAGAGTGCGGAGCAAAAAACACGCAAGCCAGTTTTCCACAACGAGCATATAAGAATGAATCATCCAATTAGCGACATAGTCCAGAGCACACCACTTGGCTACTTTATTTTTCGTGTCCATTGTATACTCTCGCGAAGTAGTATATATTATTATACACGCGGGCGCGAGGCAGATCATCATCAGCTTCGAAAGACACACACGAAGTAGCGGATGTGAATTTGAAGAAATTTAACAAACTCGACATTAGATCATCTCGCAGCAGCTGTCTGCAGGCAGCTGAACCAGGCTCTCTGAAAGCGTAGAGTGGCCGCCGCCGTGCGTTATCCCGAAAGCCATTATTTCAGGAGTATAGTCACCAGTATGGCGCAAGAGTTTCACGCGTCGGCTACGCGCTCGCGCAAAACTGAAGCAGAACAGGGGACACTGCCCTCTACTCGCTAATACAAATTAATGGCAACGCACTCTTATGGCTAATGTTGTGAATTTTGCGTCGCTGCACGCAGCGGCTTTTTTTGGCCGCGAGTGACCTGCAGTCCCGCGAACAAGCTGCGCACGAGAGTCGATCTGGCAGAAACAATAACAGAGCTGAGAGGAAGCAAGAGGGGGTATTAAAGCTAGTCGAGAGATCTTCAAACAGTCCATCTCCATGTGTGCTTGCTTTTCGTGCGCTCCGCTCAGGCCTGCGTTTCGCTTCGCGAAAGCGCTGCGGAAATTCTACAGCGGAAAACGTGCAGGCATTAAAAGTTAAACTATTATAAATCCTCAAAGCTCGAGGATAAAAGTAACGGACGGAATTTCAGCAAACTGACCCCATCAAAGTGTTACGAACGATTTATTTTACCCTCGACCCTTGACGCTTTTCCACTCTTTATTTCAGCGTCAACAATTTTTTCAACACATTTATCAAACGATGATAAATCATTATTTTTGCGAGAAAGACTTGTTTGTTATTCTTCCAACGACCACTAACGAAATTTAATTGAGTATAGCTTATAACTTAATTTTTTCAAATCAACAGTTTTTCTTGTAAGATTTAGTTGTTTAGAAATTTAGGCGAAATGCTAATGAAAATTTTTAATAATTTACTAATAATTTAAATTATTTAAGGTATTTACTTATTAAAATCTTTTAAAATAGTTACGTGAAAACGTGTGTATTGCAGCTTTCTTAACAAAAAATATGGATAAAAAGTAACTTTAGATAAAAGTTACTAGCGTTATATAAGTGGTTTTTATATAGCTGTAGGGAAGAAAAATTTTGCTCGTGAGAAATAAGTCTGAAACAGAATACGGAGTCAACGGAAACCATTATGTATCAGCCAATTTATGACAGATAATTCAGAATATTATCAAGGTTTTGTATCTGGGTAAAAACCGAGAAATTAAAAAGGAAAAGTATCATGTAGCAAAAAAAAAGCAGACTATATTACACTACTAGTAAGTAATAAAATGTAAAACTTATAAATTTTGAGAAACAAAAAATAAAGAAAAAAGAAAAGGAATGAAAAGACCGGCGGGATATAGAAATGAAAAATTAGTTAAAAAGTGGATGAGGTAAAATCTTGTAAGGCAAATTGTAAAAAGAATATAATCGAGCTGCACGCGCAAGTGAATAATTTCATCGAGCAGTCTGTGCAAGAGAGAGAGAGAGAGAGAGAGAGAGAGAGAGAGGGGTGGGGAAGGGTGAGAGAATGGAAACAAGCAGTTGCTCGTTCAGGCGCGAAATCGCGAATAAAAGGTGCGGGGGACGGCGGCGCGCAGCCGTAACAACAGCAACAGCCGGTGCACAGGGTGAGGTTCATTGTGCAGTAGCTAATTTTATGCCGGGCTAATTAGGATCGCGCGCCACTACCATGATTTTCGAGCATTCGCGCGAAAGATGATATCTCGCTTTAAATTTGATTACTTCGCGACTGCACATGAGGAGGAGGAGGAGAAGGAGGGAGGGGGCACCACGTGTAATTCACCGCAGGGTGAGGGAGGCATTTGCTCTGTTATATTATATACGCGGTTTGGCTCCTCGCTCCGCGAAACGACGCATCCGCCCCCATCAGCATCCCTCGGTGCACTTTCGTTCGATGCATTAGGTCGAATCGTCAACGGGGGTGAGCACTTTTTAGCGTTAATTGTTAAAAAGGCTAGTAGGCTTGGTTAGACTCCGCAGACATTGAACTGCCGCGATGAATTTTAATGGATTAGCCTTGTGCCTGGTGCCTTGTGCTCGCACGTACGCGTGTGTGTGTATGTGTGTGCCTGTGTTTGTATGCGTTGTCAGCCGTGCTTTTGGCGCTGGGTGTATTTTTCATGCATCCATTTGCAGCTCTGTTATTATTTAGTAGCAAAGTGAACCGACTGTCGCGATTCAACCGCTATTTTCCGGAAGTCTGTCTGCATAGAGCAGCATTTATTTAGCTACAGGTACATAAAGATTTCAAATAGTACCAGAAAATTTTATTTTGGGACTTGTAGAGGTACCCATACAGTTGAGTAAAAAATCGATAAAATTCATTAATGCAAAAGTGCGTTTGTTTTTTTTTTTTTTAAATAGGTAACGACTAGGTAGCTACTGTATTTTTGTCGCGTGTTTATTTTTTGTTACGCACCAATGTCAGTTTACACTTCGATCTAAGATTAATCCTACTAATTGTGGAAAATAATTGATTACGCTGATTCCGATACCACACTCCACGGCAGCACAGCGACGGACGTGAATCGCGTGCGCTAGGATTTTACAACAAAAAAAGAAGTGATTTTAATTAAGCAAGTGTAGCGAGAGAACGGTAAGGATGAGTGTGTGTATGTGTTTTAAAAGGGAAGAAGCGCGATCGAAAGTTGAAACAAATTCTGCGGTCAGCGGGCGTCATTCTACTCGTTACTGGTTACGTTGCAACTGGAGCAGCCACCTCCGGTGGATTAAGCGAAGAAGTCAAAGAGAGAAAGAGAGAGAGAGAGCTACTGCTGCTGCTGCTGCTCCACTGCTGATGCCTCTGGCGCCAGCGAAGTCTTTCGCCTTTGGCCGTAACTCGTTAAGAGGGCACCTAGCTGCCATTGCTGCTGCTGTTGCTTCTGTTCAACCCAAACTTTGGTATGCTGGCTAACTTTTGCGAGCCGAAAACTTGCAAGGCTTGCAGCAAACGTGTCTCGATCCACGTATTGTGTTTCTACTCCTTGTTCTTCGACCCGGCCGTGCTGCTAGCTATCGAAGAAAATTGAGTCTTACTCGGGAAAATCTGACGTGACTGACGCACAAATAAGGAGCCGACCCAGCCGTCCGAACCACCAATCAAGGGTTAATAGCACGAAACTCCATCAACCAATTTCTTATGCCGATAAAGCTATCTTTGCTCTTACGTTTATTGACAATGAGTAGGTATATAACTTCAGAGTAGATCAGTTTAGCAACTACGTATGTGTCCCTTTAAACTTTTTTTGTTTTTTTTTTAATATTGATTACGTGAGCGAGGTAGACGAAACAAGCGCTGTCCAGTGTTCAACAGAAAGTTTTCCCGAAGTAAAACTGAAGGACTGCTGAGGCAATAGATAAAATGCATTGTTTACGATCGACTAAAAATCGTTTGATATTTCGAGGAAACGCAATACTAAATTTTGCCATACTAAAAGAAAGTGGATGTATGAAAAAATTCTATCAACTTAATATATATTTTTTAACATCATAAAACACATGTTTGAGACAATTTATGAAAAATTTCTTCCTTCAAAATTTCAAAATTTCTTCTATGAAAAAGCAAAAGAAAAATCAAAGCTAATTTGTTACAAACCTGGCCGTTTATTTATGTGGTGTATTTGAGTAAAGCAAATAAAGCGTTCTTAAAAAATGACAAGAAAAAAAAATCTGAGAAGAATAAAAGGTAGTGGAGAAAAGGGGGTTCGCAAGAACACAGCGAGTTGACTTGAAAAGCTGTATAAACATCGGAGCACGGCAAGTTGCCGCTGTCCCAAGCTACATTCCCTCGACGGCAGTCGACCTTTTTCATTTATTCCAGCTCCCCCTCCTCTTCTCTTATTTTGCACTCTCGCTTCTATGTGCATACTTGGCCCTTGGTAAAGCGTTAAATTAACGCGCGTTGGATATACGCGAACGGTAAATGGCACTTTTTTTCTGGACAAGCACTTCCTCCCCCCCCCCCTCTCACCCCTCCCCTCTCCCTCTATCCTAAGAATGCTACGCTTTTATTTCTAGCACCCCATTTTAAGAGTTCACAGACCCCACTACCAGTAGCCATTCTTCTAGTCGTTTCGACTTTTTATACAATTCCCCTCCGTATAACTTGGCGCTCTCTTGCCCGCAGTTTTACCTCGATTTTTATTGGCCTCGCGTGCTTTATGGCTTTCTGTTCGACGTCAATTGTTTAACAAGCTCTTGTTTCACACAGTTTTAAATTTGCCACGCAAATTTACTTTCTTCGATTCATCCCATTTCGGATGAAAAGGACCGCCGTTTCAAATTGTTTTTTGCTAAAATAAAACTCGATTAAACTTAGAGTGCAAAATTCACGATTTTGCTTTTGCCCGTTGAAATTCAGGCCGCGAGCTCTTCACATGGGCTACTTTCTAGAGTTCAATAAATTTATGCGAGTGGCCGCGTGTATGCATACTTAATTCATGAAAATTTCCAAGTATAGCGAGCAGATAGGAAAACGGAGTGCAATAAGGACGAGCTGGATTTCACGCGAACACTACTTGCTCGCCGACGCCGCCGCTGCCGCGAGCTAGAAAGAGCGATTGGCTCCCTGCCGAGGCTAATGAAGCGCTGGTGATATAATAAATTAGCCGATTCCCAACCCCCCTACCCCCTCTTCTTACCCTCCTATCTCGTGCAATTTAATCTCTTGCCCTCTCTAGTATTTCCTCCCTTACTTTCGCGCAGCCACCTCTTAACCCCTTATCCGCTCTCGTCCTCTGTTTTTCTCCATCTCCCTGGCACTGCCATATCCGTGAAATAATTAATCCTCTAATCGCGAAACAGCCCCGAGGATTGCAGCAGAAACTTCACTTAAAAAGCAATCTCGACTCGACGCGCATGCATATATACATGCACTTGCATGCACATCTATATGCAAACATCTTTCTTTCTCTACCTTTTATTTTCTCTCATCTTTAGCTTGCAGAGTACCGTAAGAGAAAAAATTATTACGAGAATCGCGTAAAAAAAAAGAAAGAAAAAGAAAAAAAAAAAAAAGAAGAAGCAGCAGCAACAGCAGGTATATAAAATACAATAATACGAGTAGTAGGATGAAAAGGAGCTAGGATACAGAAGAGAGGGCTCGGTGGCGCCCGACTGGCTCGCAGCTCCGGATAGGAGCTTGCAGAAGATTCTGAAATATGAGGGGTTATTAGAGGGTCTGTAGCTCCCTACAAGCATTACCAGCCCTTATACGCGTAAATAATGCAGCTACTTAGTTGGGCTTGCTGCCCGCAGAGCTACTGCTGCCTCCTACTGATACACCTGCCGCCGCCGTCGGCCAGCAAGCCGCTCCCCTTCCCTTCTCAGACTTGGCCAAGAACTTTTTCCCGCTCTCACTGTCTCAACCATCCATTCTTCCTTCTCTAGACCCGCTTTTCTCGAGAGCCGACCTCTCGCTCCTTTTGTTGCGCGTGCGGGGATGTTGTAAAATGAGCGCAAGCACAAGCTGCTGCTGTTGCTGAAAACTTTTTTTACCTACATAATCGTCTTCTTCTCGCGAGCTCGTAATCGCTCTTCCAGCAGCGCAAGAGCCAAGACAGGAAGATGCTACTTCTACGACTGTAGGCATTTATTAATGAGCCTTTTTCCTCCTTGCACTTTTCTCTTTTTAGTTTTCGCGTCTTTAATTGTTTAGACCAGTCTCCACTTAGACGAACTCTTTGCTTACTGCTTTTCAGTTTGCCTCGAAATGTCTCGCAAAGCTATCTAATGGCCTTTCTAAAACTTTATCACTTTCTAATGATATTTTAATGCTTGTTCAACACTTGAAACCCGAATTTTCTTAGCCCCAGTCCCATTATGATTTGTGTAACTGAAATAAAAATTGCAGAAGCAAAAAAAGATTTGCCATCAGCGAGAATATGCTTTATTTTTTTTTTTTTATATGGAATACCGTAATAAATTCTGAGATAGAGAGAACAGTGAGGTATACGAATGAATAGGCAGAATGAAAAAAGAGAGAGAGAGAGAGAGGCGGAAAAAGACAAAGTATCTTACGGAAAAGACTTCCTTTTTCATTTTTGTGCTTTACGTTCTTTTTACCACTGCGTATACAGCGCCTCGAAGCTTTAAAATTTTAATGCAAGCTCTTCTTTTGTCGTCTCGTGCGCTGCATGCCACATCGACTCCCTATACTCACTTCTCTCTCTCTCTCTCTCTCTCTCTCTCTCTCAGCCGAGTCGTATCGAACTTTTGCAATATCTCCGGGCGCGTCATCGTGCGCCGCACGCCTTATCGTTTTGCCAACGCACACAACAGTGCGCCAAACGCCCGCGAGAACAGAAAAATATCCAACCTATGTTCTTGAATTTTCGCGAATCAAATGTCTGTCGCTGTAAAATTTCACGAGTTGCATAAAAAAAAAAAAAAAAAACGATGGATTATTTTTAAAATTCTTTTCTTGACAAAAAAGTTTATTAGACTTGAAAATACTTTTGTGGTTGACGTAGAGAAATTGAAAAATCTGATTTTATTTCCGACTTAAGGATACATTGATTTTAGCTGAAAAATAAACTCGAACTAACGGTGCTGATTACGTTATTCGTATCTTCGATAAATAAATAACCGACAACTTTCTTCTGCCAAGTCATAAAAAGCAGAATAAAACATTATAGGTATATACTTATAAAAAACTAAAAGATCAATAAAATCCTTTTCTTTCAAAAATTAAAAAAAAAAAAATAACAATAAAATGAATATTGTCACTACAAGTAGTACCACATGATATAAGTTGGACGTTGAATAATTAGTTAAAAAAACATTTTACGTTTTATGTATATGGTTTTAACAATGACAATTTAATCGATACACCTACGGTTTTTCAGTCTCATAGGTATAAGAAAGGCGTTGCAAAGAATATATAGGTATATAAATGTACATACAAAGGGAAAGAGTATATAATAAAGGTGTCTCTACGTAAATAAGAATGAAGGTTGGGAGGAGCTTTTAAGATTATTTTCTTCTTGCTGCGGACTACTTACGCTGCTCTGCATCGCGGCAGAGTCTCTACTAATACTTCTTGAGGACACGGATACTCTTAAGACAATTTATTCAACTGCAACCCTTCGCTTGGAAAATCCTGAGCATCCCGCTAGACATTACCCCGCGTTTGCCTTCCACACCGAGTCTAGCACTAACTCGCGAAATGTGCTCGGGTAATTTTAGTTAAGTAGACCGCTTTGTGAAAACCTCCCTTGAAGCCGTCAAAAAAAATCTGTCGGCAATTAAGACGTTCTAGCGAAATCACGTTTCCTGCTACTCTGCTTCCTCTCAACCTACTCTCTAATGTTTCAACTAATCTCACCTTTTTTTTCGTACAATTCTTTTTTATACATTTATTTATTTATTATTTTAAACATGAAGAAAAATTTTCATATTAAATATTGTCAAAACGTTTAATATAAAATCACGCCAGTCCCGTAGAAATCTCGTAGAGTTTTTAAAAATCTTAAAGTCTTAAAAATAAAGCTTTGTCTGCTGGTGAATTTGACTAAATACATCACTCAATAAAGTGTATAAGAGAAGAGAAGTGTATAAAAGAACATTTTTTTGTTATTATTATCCGTTAACGAAGTAATACCACATTGCCATAATTTGCGTATATTTATTTGTTTTAACAACGGGTAATTGTTCGAATGGCGAGTTTGATTAGAGTATAGTATGAAAGAGAGAAAGCCAAATCATTCTAGGCCTGGTCGTGCAGAATAAAATAAATGAACTTACAGCAAATCAGCAGGATCGAAGGGTACTCCTTGCCGCCGTCGTTCTTGCCGCTGAGGAAGAAGAACCATTGCCGTGGATCCACTCTGATGCCGTACCTGTGGGCAAAGCGAAATCAAGAAGTTGGAAAATGGCTAAAAGCAAGAGAGTAGGCGGAGGAAGGGGGAGGGGGGAAGTTGAGAGATGACTACAGCACTTTGCCGCTGGCGAGCCACACTCATCCTTTACTTTGGTGGTGTGTTCTTTCTAGGGCGGCCCTCGGCAACGCGATTCGTGATTTTGCTAATATTTTAAAAATAAATCGAGTCCGGACGGGATGCAGTCCACGTGATAAGCTGCTTAAAAAGCCATTTCAGGTTGAAAGAGAAAGAGAGTATAGAGAGAGAGAGAGAGAGAGAGAGAGAGAGAGAGAGAGAGATAAAACCTCGGGAACCTACTGAACCTGCTTGCTCGGCGAAAGTCCTGCTGCTCTTCAAGACTTTGCAAAGCGATATACTGAGTCGCATGTATAAATTATATAGCTACAGCGCAAAACTCGAGGGACGACGAGGGACTCGTCGAAACTTTTGGCAAAGCCGAGCCTGGGAAGGCAGGGGGGTCCCGATCAAATTTCGATGCTCTCCGCTTTTACCTCGGCACGCTCTCGCGTTCGATTTGAACTTTTATCGACGACAGGGACGTGCGTCCGAACAACAAGTCTCGGTCCTGACGAGATCCGAAACAGCTTTCCATACCCCTGCCACTGCCTTTCTTCTTTGCATATGTCTCTAATCTACTTTTAGCTATTTTCTTGTTTCTCTTTTATTTATTTACTTATTTTGAACTGATCTTTGCATACCCACCGATGTTGCGTTTGAGCAACTTATTTTTGAATCTACGCTTTTTGAACTTTTAAGTCACGTTAAGATTCTTCCGCGTCATTTGAAAGGCTACCAGCATGTCAAGATTCGAGGAAAAAATTACTTGATGCGAATGTGGCGCTTGTTACGCTCAAGCCACAGAGAGTGCGGTAGAGTAAAAGAAAAAATAATGATCGATCGAGAGTTTGAGAGACTATGATCACGCGTGTAAAATGGCATTTCTCTCGAAACTTAAGCTTGTCCTCTGGCTTGCTTGCCATTTCAAGGGATGCGTTGCAAGAGTAGAGTGGAGAAGAAAGTGAGAAGGGACTTTGAGGAGAGTCTAGTTTGAAGCCAAGCAATTAAGGAAGCAAGACGGAAGTTTGCGCGTGGAGAAAAAACTTTTCTCCTACTTCGGGCTCGTGCCTTCGCTGCTTCTTAACAAGCGTTATAAATTTTTGTTGCGCTCCCCTACTGCAGGAGCAAGACACACCGGAAGCGAAGATAGAAAGAAAACAACCAAGTGCGTTTGTCGAGAGTTTCAAGAGCTGCCGCTGCCGCTGCTGCGATAAAAATCTCGTTAAAAATATTCATAGCTTGTAACTTGGTCATTTTTTAAGTTTCTCGATGATAATGACGATAATGATGGTGATGGTGGTGGTGGTGGTGATGGTGCCTTGCTAACTCATAACTTCCCTAAATCCGCGTTCCAAAAGATTACTCTCTCACATCTACATGTTTGTGTGTCTGCTTGTGAATTCCTTGTGTACAAAAGTATTATTTAAACAAACCTCGACAAAATCATTCTTGCTGGTGATGATCGCGCCAACAATCACGAATACGATTCACTTGTCATTCATTTGAAAAAATGCCAATTGAAAATTATGCGTAAAAATCTTGTTTAGTCAACATTTCGTTAATGTAAATGTAATTTAATTTGAGGAAGTGGCGTGATCTCCCAGCCCCATCCGCGCAGAGAATTTATACAATTAATCAATCACTGATTTTTATGAAAAGTTTAAATCCTGGCCCCCTCGATTATCATGAATTTTCCGGACTAAAAGAGTAAACTTTGAAGCGGCTGTTTGTATTTCCAAATGTAATCCGAAAACTTTGAAGCTCGAGCCATATTCCAAATAGTCGAACGCATCTCCGGGAGCGATAAGCATCGAACTAATTTCTATATAGGCAAACATCAGCCGCCGCTGCTGCTGCTACCTATTCTCTGATATGAGTATATACTGGTATGCATAACGGATAATAACCGATTGCGAAGTTAGAGAGCGCGGCGCGGGTATATAGGTACATAGTGTGATTCATCTTTCCTTATCTTGCGAGCGACCAAGGAAACTCCCTGAGTTGCACGAAACTGATGTAATGGCAAGCGGCTGGAAATTCTGCTGGAGGCGCGAGAGACGCGAGCATTTCAACAGGCGAGCCAATCAACTTTTTGTCAAGAGCTGCCGATCGCCTCGTCCTCGGCTCGCTGCATCGATCATATGAACTCGACCTTCGGTCCTCCTCCTCTTTCTTTTATCTCTCGTATACTTCCACTATTTTTCCCGCGCAGCAGCCACGTCTCTGTGTCCCCGCAAAGTGTCGCCTTCCCCATACAACACTTTTCACCAATACAACAACAACAACAACAATAACAACAACGACACCTGTATACAAATCCTCTAACTTTTACGGATAACTGTCATTGTCACACACAAGTGAAGCCTGTATACGTCATACTACTTTTCGTCATATGCACATACCTAATATCTACTTATTTTCTCTTTTACTTCGACGCACAGTTCTTATCAAAATTAGTGATGACGTACTTTTATCAATTTTCTTTTTTTCTTTTTTTTTTAACATCATTTGTAAGTAACTTTTTTCGCTTCACTCGTTCATTTTAGACAAAATGGGCTTTATTGCGATACGCTGGGGAAAATATATAAGAGATTATATATGTAATAAAGTAGGATACAAGACTTACTTTATAAAGTTCTCCAATAGAAGACGAACGCCACCGATGCCGAGCAGTAAGAAACCCCAGTTGACGAATCCTGTAAAGTTGTCGAAGCCCGAGCTCCACGAGAAGAGACTGTCCCTTGGTCGATGGCACCTGCAATATAAAAATCGTCATGGGCGGTATGAGTAGGTGTAACATCACACACATTAATTTTCATCTACCATCGCTTACTGTTATTAATAGCTTAATAATATCATTTTATCTGTTTTCGGCATATTTTATTTTATTATCGTCTTTTATTATCTTCGCGTAACAGCAATGGTAAAAAAATTCGGGTAAGCCTTGTTTGCTCGTAGTTAATTTAAAAAAATTCATAATAATAACTTTTTGTGCCCCTCACGTATACGTATCTTTATGTACATCTATTTATATATTTTTTTCTTTCCTACCCAGCACTGCCGTGGGACTTTGAAAAATTTTTTATGCCGCACTTAAAGTAGCGTTTACGTAAGGCACGTTCGAGTTCCTTCAGCCTTCCTATTTCATACAAAAATATACCTTCTTCCTCGTATCTTTACTCGACTTACTAGTACCGCCCGCCATCCCCTTCCAGCCGAAGCAAATTTCGTCCGGAGGCAGAGCTTCCGGTCTTAGTCGAACATTCCTGCGAAAGAGAGAGAGAGAGAGAAGGAGAGCAAACTCGAGATGTATTCAGGCGACGTGCACTGCCTTCGAGTAGTAACACTCATCTACACACGCATAATAAATTGCGTAGTCTTCCCTACACTCGCTCCACCCTTCCTTTCCAGCAAGACACGCCGGTCTTTTTATTCCCCTACCTTTGCACAGTACACCTTTACTTGCACCGCGCGCTTTTCATAAAAGTTTAACAAATTTTTTGACGGTCTATATGTACTTTACTTAACTTTACGCCTTTTTGATTCATATGCGAAATAGCATTTTTTTTTTCTTCGTAATTTTGTTGTTTTCATATTATTAATTTTTAAGTGTATTTTACTTTAGATTATTTTTGATATTTTCATAACCTTCATTGCAATTCCATGTTTATACGTAGCACAAACAATTTTTCTAGATTTTCATACTAAATTTTTTTTACATTAACAAAAAATTCAATTCAAAATTTTTTTTTAGTTATTAATCACATAGACATTTCTTCTTTTGTTGATCTTTGTTACTTTTTTGTCAAGTTTTAAAAACATTGAACAATTGACCGGTTTTTTCTTTACTGAAGTTACAAACTAGCAAGTGTAAAGAGTGTACAAGTAAGGTTTTACGTAGGCAGACCTCCTTACATAGACTTTGCGCTTTAAAATGAAGGGACTGGTAAAAACTTTTCTATTCGCAAGAAAGATTTTCTTAGCTGCTCTAGCAAGCCAGCAAGTTGAAAAGTACGTAAAAATCAAGTGTCTAAATAAAAATGTTGGAAGTGGGTGTATAGTATTTACATGAAAAATGAATGGGGGGATGGCAAAATAGGGGAGTAGTAATTGTTGGTGGTGGAAATTTCAGAAATGATGAATCGTAAAAGTTGTAGGGAGGTGAAGTTAAATGAAATAATGTTCGTGTCCCGCATCAGGATGAGCTAATACTGTTAAAGCGGACGCAGTTCTCGCTTAATGCGTAGCTCATCCTCTCCATATAGAGCCAAGAGCATTATATTATTTGCTCGATCGCGCACTGCAGCTTGCACTTTCTCATTACTTATATCTCGCAGCTAGCGGTATACATGCGTGCGTATAGGCGGTATAAAGAATGAGAGGTACAGAGACAGGGAGTGGAGGAAACCGCGTAGGAAGTTGGAAGTACGGCGGCGTTGCATATAAAGCCGGCGTGACTACAGAGCCAGAAGCCAAAAGCTATAAGGGTGAAAGAGCACGAGGCGGCAACAGCTCGCTCTCTCCCTACTCCGGCTAACTTTCAAGAACCCCAAAATGCCAGTTAAGTATATAGGTAACTATATTATACGTATACATGCCGGTTTAAACATTGATATATTATTGTTAAGAGGATTCGCGCACTTCCTATATATGATTCGCCGGCTATTTTCTTTGCTTTTTCTATACCACGACCCCCGAATACATTTTCTTTAGCTTTCGCAAAGCCATTTATTTTAATTAGTGGCTACAGTGCCTTTCTTTTCAACCTCACCACAATTCTTAAATATTGCTGCTACAAGCCCAAATTCACTCTATTAATATATATGATAATCTGAATTCTTTTTCTCTCATCGTTTCACTTGCGTTAATAGGGCATCACTTTTTTTTGCATATTCCTGCCAAAAATCTTCATAATACTGCAAAATCTTAACTGTATAAGTATGTATGTTAAATGTTGACATTTTATCAATTTCTTATTTTTATATATCAAAAATAAAATAATAAATTTTAAGATTTCTGCAGTGATACAAAAATAAATGAAAATTATTAAAAACTTTGGTAACAAAGTGTGTTTAAATTAAATTAAAACAGTGCTACTGAATTAAATTTATTAAATTGTACCTTTTATCAATTGTTATATATATATATAGCTTTTCAACTTTTCTGTAAAAATTCAATGTAAGTTTTCGAATAAAAAGTTTGCCTTTGTATTACGCAATTAAAAAAAAAAGGAATAAATAAAAAAAGACAGAGAAAAGAGAGACAAAAGTAAAATTTAAATATAAAATTAAGAAAAGTCTTTGATACCAAATGGTATCTTTGTTGTAATGAAAAACGAGTGTCTTTTAGATATATATCAGAGTGTTGGTGAGACCTTTTGAATGCTTGTGTCCGTATTACGTACGAAATAATGAAAAGGCGAAAAAGTGGAAAGGGCAATTAAGAAAGAAAAACTAGGAAACTTCGATGCAACGGTGTATTTCCCAGGATACACTAAAGAACGGAGGAGAGAAAAAGCAGCTCTTTTTCTTACAATAAAGCTCAAACGACAAGATGGATTATTTCAAGCACAAATATACGTAAATATTTTGTTGTCCAAGGTTGCTTAATCAGAAGTATGACATATTTCTTATTACTTTATTTAAAAAAAATTTATATTTTAAAAACTCAAATATATTATATTAGACTTTCATTCATTCATATTTCTCTTTGTGAACAATTGTAAATATGATAATAATCAAAAATATGCCGTAAATGTTTATTACTGTCGTAAAAAAATTCCGGTACTGCAGAATGAAAAAAAAAATGATTTTGTAATTTACAGAAAATTGTCTTAGACAGATAATTAATAAAAAAAAAAATCAAGCTCAGGTTTATCTTTTGTAAAATATACCAGACGAAACAGTGTAAGAAATAAAAGATTGCATTCGTACATAAATTGGGCTTTAAATCATTGTTAAAAAGCGTTTATATAAATTGGAGAAGTAGACAAAGTGGCCTACAGATCCTCGACTTTTGTTTCATCGCGACTACTTGTGGGGGGGGGGGGGGGAGGGAAGCTGATGCGAAGCGGTAATTAGCAGGCACGCATATTATAAATTTATGGCTGGAAGATATAGGAATAATTGATAGAATTGAGTGGAATAGCTTGGCCTAGATGCGTATAAGAGCAGGAAACTATTGAGTTCATCGGAGCTTAATCTCCCAAGCGCGAATCATACCGTTGTCTTGTTTTCCTTTCTTCCTTGCTTACTCTGTCTGTCTCTCTCTCTCTCTCTCTCTCTCTCTCTCCAGCCAGTATGCAGTGCTCTTAGCTGGCCTCCCTGGCGAGCGCGGCTCTGCCATCAGCATGGAATTTCGTATGCATGAGCAGCCGAGGCACGTCCGGATGACGAGGGCTTCTTTTCTTCTCTGCGAATTAACGCCTCAGCGGGATCCGAGCTTGCGCGGCATAGTAGTATAATAAGCCAGCCGAGATAGATAATGAGAGAGCAGCTCTTATCATTCGATTCAATCTTTGAAGCCGAGGACCGAGAGCTTGTGGCGCAAGGAAACTTGAGGCATGCAAGGTGGAGAAAGAGGAGGGAGGAGGAAGATGAGGAGATGGTGATTGATCTTTGATATACACAACTACCGCTGCTCAACCAAGTGGATTGTCATGCGGTTTTACTCTGCCGGCCACTCCTCTTATCTATATATACTATGCATTTTCCATCTAATCGTGTTGTTTCACGACTACAACTAATTTTCTCTTAACTCGCCAATTAAATCTCGTTAAAATTATAGGATAAAGCTTTTTCGAATTTTGAAATTTTGTCATGGTTTCAAGATTAGCGAGTTAAATATGTGATCTATATTTACTATAAAGATACCCCACGTTTGCAGAAAATCAATTTATCGCTTTGTAAAATAGAAATTCCTAAGCATGTACCTCGGTGTGGAAAGCTCGAGATCAATCAAGTGAAATGGTTTCTTTCTTGTCTCGAAGCCGCCTCTTTCCGCCAACTCGACTATTGTTCGTTAGAATCAAAATTCACTTGGCGCTTTTATTCAATTTTGTAAAATGCAGAACAGCAGCGGCAGCAGCGGTAGAAGCAGACTTTTGCCGGTAGAAAGCTTTCATTTAATCTAGCGATTCGAATGTACAATGGAAAAAAGCACAGCTGTCACAAAGAGAAAAAGAGAGAGAGAGAGAGAGAGAGAGAGAGAAAGCGCATCGGACGATTGCACTGCGGTTTGACGCTTTTCAAGCCCTGCTCCTCTGCCTCCCCTATACGTAGCGCACCCCATCATCCGCAGCAGCAGCAGCAGTAGCAGCTCGGTACCTGGCGCGGAAAAATAAAGCTGCGATATCCCAGGATTACAGTGGCAGCTCGAACGCCAACTGAGCTGAGCTGCCAATGGCTGTGGGCCAGCTCGACTGCAGCAGCAGAAGAAGATCCTAGCTGGCCGGTCTCTCTCAGCTGCACGTCAAAATGAAGGACGATTGCTCTTTTCTCCCAGCCCCCGCCCGGGGCTCGCTGTTCCGGCGGGATAATTATCCAAGCGTACACTCCACCTCCTCCGCTTTGTTGTACGGCTATATCATAGGAATCTCCAAAAAACCAACGACTCGTGAATTTTGCACATTTGCTCCGGCTTTTTGCAAGAGAGATCAGATGCAAAAAATAAAAATACAAAAATGAAATATAGATCTATAGAATATCGCAGAAGCTACCTTTTGGTGAAACTCGGGCAACTATTGTAGGCTAGCCGAGAGAGAGAGAGAGAGAGAGAGAGAGAGAGAGAGAGCTGGGTGGCTGCTAAGCTTACATTTTATTGATGATGACTTTCAACAAAAAATGTTTGCGTTGCATTTGCAAGTGCGTTGAAATATCGGAAAAATGAAAATGGCCGAGTGGCAGCTTAGAGCTACGGATAGTGAAAAAAAAAACGATACCCGCAAATGGTAGTCTTATGCGTCGTCATCCGTTGTAAAGCTGAAAGATTTTCAAGTTAAATTGAACGCGTTTAGAAGCACGTCACGAAAACTCGAAAACCTCCATTTGTTTTGATCTCGGAGGCAGAATAAAAGAGCCATCGAGTTTCGTGCTCGTTGTCTTGCTGTTTATGTTTTCGTCTGGACTCGTTATACCAATATCCGGTCGCGGCAGCTTGCTTGGCGGAAGCAGGAAATTGAATTTCCGTAATTCTAGCGCATTACACCAAGGGGAGGGGGGTGGAGTGCAAGTAGTGTATACAGTGGCGGAGGGAGGGGGGGGGGCATGTAAGGCGAAAGTTTGAGCGAAATTTCTATTTAGCGGGACTTGGCAAGCATCTGGCGCGAATGGCTTTATCGCGAGCTTGCAATCGTCGCGCGGGAGTATTTGCGCGTGCATATTCAGTAGAAGCGGGGCTCGCTGGACCGCTTCTACTTAAAGCGAGCCCTCGTAAAAGATAGAGCTGCCAAATCTTTTGTTCCACCAATGAGAAACATAGAGCCAAGCAGTTTTTCTTGCAGGTAAACGTCCTTCCTTCCAAGCACAAACGGAATCTCGAGATTGCGGATTAATCCGGACTTCAAAAATAGAAAATTCGATCTTGCGGAAAAGTAGCTTAATCAAAAGTGCGTGTAAAAAAATCATTTGACCGAGTAACAAATAACATAGAGAGATATTACTTTTGGTCCTTACTTGAGAAAATGTGTAAAAAATGAGAAAAAAAGAAAAAAACGGGATGAGTCTTTTTAAAAAAATTTTATGAAAATTTTACCTTCCGTTGCTAAAGTTAGAATTTTAAAGCTTTTGCTGATAGATCTAAGGACGAAGCTAAGGATAATGGGCGTAAAAAATGTCAAAAATTTTTTTCATTAATTAAAGTTTGAAGATGACTTTTTGGTTCTGGTTTTTAACTCGTAAAGTTGAATTGTGTTTTTATCCGTCATTAAAAGTACGCAGTTTAAAGAATAAAAACATTTTAAGTTTTATTAATACTTTCAAATCATGATGAAATAATAAGTATAAATTTATAGTGCTTGTCTTTCAGCCACAATGAACAATGAATTAATTGTATATTTTTTGTAATAGAAGTAAGATTTATGACTGTTAAATTTCATAAATGAAACTAGATATTATCAAGATGCGACAAAGAAGGAGGAGGAGGAGAAGATAGAAAAAGGAGAAGAAGATGGCAAGAGAGGAAAGTCTAGAGCACTTACTAAGGAAGCACTTACTTTTGACATTTTCTATGGAAGCTGCAGTTCGAGACATAGGAAATCGAGAATACTAGTTTCCTGGCATCTGAAAGTATCGAAATGGAGAGGAAAAACTAGAGGGAAACGATGGCGAGAGCCTGAAAATAGAAGAGCTGGCTGACGGGGTAATTCGAAAATTTTATCCCAAGTCTTGAATATATATATATATATATATATATATATATGTATGTATACGTAAAAAAGTCGGACAATTTTGGCTCGAATTCCTACGCTGCAGGTGTTCAAATCTGCCATGGCACTTTTAGGCTTTTCTCGTTTATGTAAATTGCCTTATACAAATTAAATTGCCACCAAATCTCAAGCGACTTAGGTATATACATATTTATACGAATGGAATTAGCTGCTTATTCTTTCTTTTTTTCTTCGATCCCCTATTATCAATACCCGACAAGGGAATAAGACATTCTCGCAAGAGAATCGTTGAAACAGTAAATTATTGCTTTTAATATTAGTTCGAAGAAGAAGCTTTTTTGTATCAGTTTAATAAACAGCTGACTAAGTATACGTTGATTCAATGATTTAAGTTTTTTTCAATTGTTGCTAATTCAAGGATTAGCTTTGTAATTAAGAATTGAAATAGTAAATTAATATTTATAATAGTAATACCTTTCGTATCTGACACTGATTTATAAAAAAAATAAAATTCAATAAATTATATATGTATTTAATTGTACTTTTTTCATTGCAAGCCAGGTCGTCTTACGAGAAGCGCAATGAGAAAAAAAAAAGAAAATTCTTACAATGAGCTGGAAATAGAAACTACGTGCGAGCTTAAGAAAACTATCGATAAAATTGCAGCGAGAGGAGCCAGCTTCGCTAAACTCTTACGTCCCGACGGCGCACGTACGAGAACTCGGGTAGACGTAGTTTAAAAAAGACCGATCAGATTTCTCTCCTGCTCCTCCTCCTCCTCCTCCTCTTTTTCCTTCTCTCGTTTCAGCGTTACAGCGAGCTTTGGAGACTCATTTTCTTCCGTTCACTCCTTCCTTCGATCCAATTCCTCACTTTTATTTCGTTCTCATGAGTCGAGCCAAGCTTTCGTGTGTGCGCGCGCGCGTGCGTCTGCTTCATCTTGGTGCTTACATAGAAATAATACCTATATATAGGCGGTTCGTTTCTTCTCTTAAACGAGAACGTGGGTTTTATTTACTTGGGTCTGCTGTTTGTCGAGCACTCCTTGTTTTCGTCCAACTTTGCAATTAGACGCGCGCGATAGGTGGAAATGCAGCGAAGAGCCAGGAAACGAAAAAGCAGAGATGCTTTGCTCCTCTTTTCTTTTGTGATTCGCCAATAGTCACTTGCGACTCTTATATGAGAGAGAGAGAGAGAGAGAGACCCGAGTGATTTTCTTATTTTTAGCTTTGCAGCTGTATCAAAGTTCATTACTTTTGTTTTTTCTCGTCCGTCTTCACAAACTTGCGCCACAATAATTTTAAGAGCACCGAGAAAAATAAATATCTATAACACTCCAACATACGCGTCACTCTTATATACTTATGATATATTTCCGCCGCACCTTCCAGAATATCACGAAGTGAAACGTTTTTATCTCGAAATAATTTCTTCCCTTTTCCTTTTGCCTTCTTTACAAAATGTACGGAGAGAAAAACTGTACTACGAGTAAGAAGGTTAGTAATCGGATTTTCTTCTTTCCCGCGGTCTGATAAATTATTTTAATAAGAACTGCCTCATTTTTCGACTTTTTTTTTATTTTCTGTTGTTTTTCTTTTTATAATAGACTTTGATGATGGGAAAAAAGGAGAAGAAGAAAATGCGATAAACCTGAGCTTTTTATTCTAATGTCAGATTAATTTTGCAAGTTCTCTATAGTTCTAGGTTTTCGCCAAAGCCTTGGCTTTCAGCATTTTTTTCCGCGACAAATTTTTGAGAAATTCGGGGCGCCTATTAATAATGTCATCCTGAGTGCAAATACAAATACAAGGGGTAATCCGCGGGCGCATAAACGTTAGAGAGTGTCAAAAATTTACCGAGGAGGCGGGAAGCGAAGAGGAACTAGCAGGGATGGGAAGAACGGGAAAGGAGGAGATGGGAGAGAGGGTGTAGAGGAGGGAAGTGGAAGAGTAGAAGAGAACGCTGGGTCAGCAAGCAAAGTAGAGGAGCCGGAGAAAGTAGATTAATTACTGGGGCGCAGTATTTTAGCATTAACTAGCGTACACACCTATATTCCAGGTGGCTGTCGACAAACACGGGAAAGGCGCGCGCCCGTCGAGGCCGCCGCCGCCCCTGCATTTGCATTTCACGGCGAGGACGAGTCTGGCTGAGTCGTTTGCTGCTTTAGAAGATTAATAAGTTTATCTAGCACCCATCCCCTACCACCCTGCACTCTACTCTTCCCCCCCCCCCTCCTATTTCGCGCGAAAAGCTTTTTGCCACGCGCTCGACTCAATCTCGTTTCTTCTCGGTCGGAGCGAGCTATATGCGCTTGCACGCGTGCATGCGTGTTTGTCTGTCTATGTGTGTGTGGATTGAGCACAAGTCTGAATGCGAGAACGAAAAAACGAGCAAAAACTGACGGATGAAAGGAGGATAAAGTTGTAACGTGTATCAGCAGTCTCCCCCCCCCTCTCTCTCTCTCTCTCTCTCTCTCAATCTTTCCCACTTTTTCTTTATTTTTTTCCCATCCCAATGTTTTTACTGTATTTTATCTTGTTGTACTCTTGCATAAGGAGATATTTCTGGAAAGTGATATAAAGTCCTATACACGTGGAAAATTGAAATTGATAAACTAAAGTGCTATTGGAGTTTTTGTATTTATTTTCTACAAATCACCATAAGAAATTACGTAGCAGTTCACTTATAATTTCTTATCGATATGGCTACAGGATGTGGTTTTTATTAATTATCCCAAGTATAAACAAGCTATTATGGTCTTTGATTTGTTCAGCCAATAATGTTAACTAAATTTTAACCATTTAACAGATTATTTAAAATTATTTCAATGGAAACGAAGACTTTAATAAAAATTTTTAACCTGATTCTAATTGCGAGCCGAATTATTATTATTTTTTTTTACTTACAACAACACTGAAGGTTAACTGTTTTTAATTTAAATAATTATTGAAGTAAAAAAAAAGAAAATTCCAAGTCATGCATTATAATAGTAGTAAAACCATGTCATCATAAAAAGTTCAAGTTTTTCCTCAAGTCTGAACATAAATCTTACATCATTTAGTGACAATTCAAACTGCTTAATAGACTATAGATAAACTGACAACATTTGATGAAAGCATATCTCATTAGAGTAAGATATTGGGTAAGAATCTTTTATTCGTGTTTGAAATCTAACGTCGCATACTAATTTCAAGTAAAAAAAAAAAAAGAGAAAACCAAAGAGAAGTTTTTATTGCAAAATAGTCGAGTTTCGATTCTGGAAATCCGAGGAGGTTTCAAATAGACAGAGAAAAAAGGGCGGTCATAGCTTAGAGCGGCGCTAAGCCCATATCGAACTCGGAGCTCGCTGCAGCCACAGACACGGGCCTTATATTTCAACGCCAGCCGCGCGGGGGGAGACTGTAGCATGCGCTCCGGCAGGCGACGATTCGGTCCTGAATAATTTATGATATAGCCCGCTGTGGCCCGTCCAGCGTGAATACGAATACCAGTGCGTACGTGGCCCTATATTGTATCCATTTAAATGCACATCAAGCGTGTAAAAATGCTCGTGTAAGGGGGAGCAGCAAACATGTGGTTTGCAAGCACGCCTTGCCACCCTTGTCGCCATTTGCGAAATCGTCGATTGGTAATGCTGCGCTTCCTCTTGAGTCTCCGATCGATAAACTAGCTAAGCGGGCTATTGCTGCTGCTGCTATAGCCCTTGCGATGAGATTTGTTGCGTCTTCGATCCACGACCGTAAATATCAACTCATGTCCGATTATGCAATGGCTTAATCACGTTTAACTCCTAAACACCTAATTACTCTTCTATCACGGATTTTGTTTGGTCAAACCTCTCTCTTTATTCCACAATATTTCGTAAAGATTTATATATATATATATATATATTATGTATACTTATAATTTTTTTTAATTGTACGATATTGACAAATAAAATTCAAGTATTCATAAGTTATCTAAAAATTTTCTAAAAGAACTGCATTGAATTTTATAAAAATTCGAATTTTATGGAAATAGATTCAAAGAATCGGAAATAGATTTTCTCTCTGACAAACGTGGAATTGGACAACCGTAGCGAATGAGAGTGCATGGCTACACGAATTAATTTGCCACTGTGAATTAATTCTAGAGAGTTTAAAAAAATGGGGAGAGAGAGAGAGAGAAATTCAAAATTCGAATTTTGAAGGTAAGAGTAAATTTATATGTGACCGAATTGAAAGAAAATAAGAGCACAGGTCCACGTATCTTACCATACTAGAATTTATTGTCAGATTTATTTTTATCCAAAAGCTTTAAATGCTTTTCGCTTTCACCCACGTGTAGCAAACGTATTAATGCATTTGCAGCTGAGGAATTCAACATATGCCTGTATAGTCAAGGTACCATCGTTAAAATCTCATTAACAGGGGAAGGAGGAGAAAAAGGGGTGGCACTGGACGAAAAAGTGTGAGTGAGAGCGAAATTTGTGTAAACCAATGCGTGTAATAAGCATCATAGCGATAGCATGCATGTAGGTGTAGATAAGGAAAGAAGAGACGAGATGACAATGAGAATCCATATACATACATTCCATAGTTCCATACTTAACACGCGCAGGCGCAGTGTACAATTTTAAACCTAATACTGACAAAATACTGAGAGTCTTATCAGAAAACTTTCGTTCTCCAATAGAAGCGAAAGAGGTTAAACTTCTTCCTTACTTTTTCTTTTTCCCTATAATTGTTCTACTTTTTTTTCATTTAACTTATAATTATCATTATTATTATTATTATATTATTACTATTATTATTGTTATTATATATTCGGTGGCCTACCTGCTTCTAGTCAAATTTTATTAATTCGCAGTAAGTATAAATAATAACACAGATAAAAGTCTACTACATACATAATTAATTTCGATTCTCGTAAGATGTAGAATTACGTCATTGATCATTAAATGTTATCATACGTCAAGCATTTAAAAGTTATTTGTTGTAACTGGTAGAATAGCTTAAGCTTTACATTTTTAATTTACTCAAGGATGCTTAATTAAAAAAATAATTATGGTTTTGCACATGATGCTTTAAAGAACACTTGAGATTGATCTAAAATTTCTCAGTAATACTATGTTAATATTTTAACAAAGAAAGCAAGCAAGCAAGCAAGCAAAAAAGCAAACAAGCCACCACGATTTTTGCCAGTGTCTTCGTCATTAGTTGTTTGATTATTGAGATGAGAAAAAGAAAGAGCTGAGTATCGATACCTAAGTATCACTCAAAAAGGAGCATGAGGTTCGAATAACAAAAAGGAAAGACGCGCTAATATTGAAGAAAAGAGAGATAGATAGATGGATAGAGAGAGAGAGATAAAGAAAAAAAATACGGATATATGTAATGTATTTATACAGATACGTGTAGATAATATGTACACATACGTAGGTAGGTATAGATAGGTATACTAGTATACGCAGAACGGCGGCAGAAGGCGGAACATAAAAGGTAGAAGATGTGTACTCACGGATGGTCCGGCTGAGATTTTCGTGCCATCTGCTCGGCCTTGGCTATCTCCTCGGCGCGAGTGACGCTCTTGGTCCTCCTGAGCCGCAAGCCACCCTCGTGCTCCCCGTTCCCGGTCATCCTCGCACTCTTCTGCTATTGCTCGACCGACGCTCCGGAGGATAAGGAGCAGCAGCTGATTTCTTCACTGTTCTCTATAAGCTGGCTGGCTGGGCTGGCAGTGTACTGCATAGGTGTGTGTGTGTGTGTGTGTTATAACAGCCCCAGTCGTACCGCGCTTTGAGGTTAGGGACGAGCAGCACTGGTGAGATATATTATATTCTTGCCGTCAGCCAGCGCGTGTTCATTCGAATTTATATTTATCTCCGTCTCCTTCTCTCTCTCTCTCTCTCTCTCTCTCTGATGCCTGTGGGTCTTCTGTGCTATAGTGCTGTTGTGTATATAGATATAGCGATGATGACCGTCGTGCGAGATGTAGATGTAGGTAATATACACTATCGAGTATCTATCGAGTTCCGGAGCCGCCGCCAGCCGAGCGCTAACTGTTGAGCCACTGATGATGACCCCTTGTATTGTTGTATTGCTGCGGGCTTAAAAACTTCATCGATTCTTCGCTCTAGCTTCTAAAAAAAAAAAAAAAATAAAAAAAAATAAAAATGAATTGCTCTAAAGGCGTACGCGATTCGCAGATTGTGTAAATCTAAAGATTTAAAAAGTGTCCATCAATCGAAATAATGAACAAGATGTTAAGAAGGGACTGTTCTTATGTGAATACCGATGACAGAAGTTGTAATAGCTTGTATTGTAGCTTGTGCAGTACAGTTAAGTTATTAATATTTTTCAAACTTTTTTCTTACTTCAAGATTTTTTTCGTATTTATATTTTATATTTAAAATAGTAGTAGACTACGCCAAATTAAAAATTAAATTAATTAAAAAAATAAAAAAAATAAAATAAATAAATAAAAAAGAAAAGACGAAGAATGATACTTAATGAATGGCAAGTAAATTTTTACCGTATCAGCAGCAATAGCAGCAGGTGAGTCTTGGAACTTGAGACAAATTAACCGTCCGTCATAATAATTTGCTGAGCAGGGTTAATAAAACCGAGAGACAAATGGAGCACTTGTTCAGCCGTCCATTAACGTATTAATATACATCGGTTTAATCCAAGCTGGGTACGTAAGTAAGTAGGAGGATGTGAAGAGGATGAGCTAGGACGCGTCCTGGCTAAGCTACAAGCTTGCTCTGGGGGGGAAGGGGTGAGGAGGAGGAGGAGGAGGAGGAGGAGTACTGCGGCTGGAGAACTAATCAAGAGAATGCGAAATGGCACGCAACGAGAATGCCATACTCGAAATAGCCGGCAACACGATCCGCCACGAATTTTCGCGATTCGCCGCGTGCCAGGCTCGGACGCTAATTGTAATTACCTATGTAGGTATATACGTATTGCCCCAATGATGCTGCAGTAATATTATAAGGGGGCAAGAGCAGCAGCAGTCTCGCCAGTCGGAAACGAGCGAGCGCACTAGCCTCTCTCCATCGTGCAGCAGCGGACCAGCTCTTCCGGCCCAAAGAGCCTCGACTCTCGCGCGAGAGAGCGCGCACGCAGATAAGAAAGTCATTTAATAATATAAGATAAATAGCCATTCGCTGATATCACCCCCCCCCCCTCCCTCCCGCATGCTTGGTTTTTAGCCTCGGATAGTCAGCAATCGCATAACCGCCGCTCTCTCTCTCTCTATCTCTCTGTTCAAATTGAGATTGTGCGTCGTTGTCGTCGTCGTCGTCATTGCCGCGAAAAGTCGGGTGACGATAATTGATAGCCGATCTTCTCGCCTCGAGAGCGGTCCGTTATCGGTCGCCCTGGACTTTGCCATGCCTCTCTCTCTTTCTCTTCCTCGCGCAGGAATCTCGCGGTTGCGCAACGCTCGAATGGTGACACTCGGGACCGTTTTTGTATATATTACATATATGTATACATACACAAGACTCGTGAAAAGCCACTCGTCGCCGATAAGCATATTTTCAACGAATTTATTGCCTGCACTTTGTGCCTGCACTTCCAAAATCGCGTGTTCATTATACACTCCGACGCTGATCGAGATTAAACTGCTATTGAAAATAATTATTATTCTCGACGGCGGCGCTTTCAAGACAAAATTGCGGTAACAATATTCAATTGAGAAAAATTTTAAGGTTGACGATGCCCATGGATCATTCAATGCAAAGCTGATTGTAAGATTATTAAAAAAAAATAGCAGTGTTCGAGAGTAGTTTTTTCCTCGTTTGTTTAAGTATAGTCGCAGGGTTTGAGTAACGTCGCCACGAAAACGACTGGTTGTCCTTGTACTACTATTGCTGATGTATCATGTATAATAGAAGCGCGAGGTGATGATGATCGTCGAGGCAAACGTTACGTCGTCGATCGACGGCCAAAGCAAGAGTACGCTCAGATCTATGCATATTCGCGTATAAATATAGATATATACCTATATAATTTTTTTTACTTACTGTGCAGTGATCATCAAGATTGCTATTTTTACTGCGAAACCCAATATAAAAAACGAAAATCTTTTACTCTAACTATATACCTATATTCATCATCCTCCATCCGCCAGCCTGTGAATTCAAAGCATCAAATCGAGCTATCGCTTAGGTTTACTCGCGCCCATGAATTGGGATGAAGAGAGAGCGAGTTAGAGACAGTGCGGTATGTCGTTGCACAGACTTTCAAAGTATGTTATACGTCTCTCACACGCTACATCATCAATAGGAACTTTTTATCATTCGAACAGTGTATCGGCTAACTTGTAAGTATTTTGGCTACAGCATAATATGTGCACGCCCACACACACACACACACACACACACACACACACACACACACACACACACACACACACACACACACACACGGAGGAGGAGTACGTACAAGGAGAAGACAAACCTAATTTTGATCGTGAGAAAAAGAGAGAGAGAGAGAGAGAGAGAGGGGAGAATAGCCGGCTATCGCGCGAGTTTCAGGCTTCGAGAGAGTACGAGTACGGAAGAGTAGGTACAGTGAAATTTCTGTACACGAAATTCATAAAAGTAGCCGGAAGCACAGAGTAAGGGAGGGAGGGAGGGGGGAGAGGTGGGCTAGATAGATAGAGGATAGGGCCGTGGTCACGGCTCATGCGGGGCTACTTAGTCGGCACGCGGCTATACTTCTTCGCGAAACTTCCGACGAGCCGCGCCGCTGCCGGCTCTTTTCGCGCACGATCCCCCGACGATCGCCGAAGTTTAAAGTCCAAGAAGAGGAGACTGCGGAAAAAGTTTGGCAATATTGGTTCGATCCTGTCGGAGTCCCCGCGCACAGAGAATAAGCCGTAGCAGCAGCAGCAGCAGCACGCACCAGCAACCTTTTTCTCTTGGCCAGCTTACTGGCGGAAAAGTTTAGCGATGTCGAAGCCAGCGGCACTGGCAATTCTGTACCCCCCCCCCCCCCCCCCCCCCTATAGCAGCCGGGGTCGGATCATATACTTTTACGCGTGATCTACACTCAGATCTGCGCGATATTCTGTACAAGTGATGCGTATATATAATAGCTCTGGAAATATATGTGCTTGCTGAACTTTAGCCGAAATAAGAATAAGTAATATTTGCATTTTCTGACTATATACAGTCTGCATCTCATCCGTAATGTTCGATCACTCGAGAAGCTGATTCAGATTTCGTATAGCTTATTATTTTTATTATAGGTATATATACTGGGATACGAGTAGGACCTTTGTTATGCTATGATTTAACTTGAGATGCTTTTACGACCCAGTTTGCGGCTTATGCCGTGTACTTATTAAAATCTTAATATCGGGGACTTTCTTATATTTTTTCTCTTTCATATCATTTAACAAAACGAAAATTTACTTTACTTTGATTGCTATTTTCGTGCTTTTGAATGGGACAAAATTGAATTTGCTATTTTGTTAAAAAGAAGAAATAAAAAAAAAAACTTTCAAACAAAGCAGAAAAGAAAAAAGAAAAAAAAGGATTATTCGCTGCCTGTACGCTATTCTTGCCTCCTATATTTCTTTGTGCTAACGAACCTTGGCACACTGGGGCCGGCTAGTTTCACCGTAAAATTAATTTAAGCCCCTGAGAGGAGACTGAGAGACGATCGCTCGCGGTACAGTAGGTGATGTGTATGTATATATTTCAAAGGTAGTATAGGTATACAGTAAGGGGGAGGAGATGGCAGCGTTGACGGCGGAAGGGTATATATAAAACCTGTCAATACTGTACGCTAGGATCTCCGCTGCTGCTGCTGCCGTCGCTTTTTCCCCCATCCCCTTGTCGTCTCTTTTTGGACCACCGATAATAAATAAATTGCGCGTAGGTGTACGTCCCTGCAGCCACCCAATTGCATTTCTCGAGTCCCTCATCGGCTGTGGCTAACTGGTCCGTTGCTAGACCGATAGCTCTCCTCCACTCCACCATATAGCAGCTAAACAACGCGTTTTTCCTCTTCATTCTTCTTTCTTCTCTTTGCTCGATCACAATTTTTTTTTTTTGCGTGACGCACGCGCACTTTTATAATATCACGGCTCTGTCGTATAAAATGCCACTGCAGTAATATCTTCTTTAGGATGATATGCGGCACAAACAATCAGAAATAAATATGTGTAACACATTGGCCGCAAATGATGGCATATATAATGAGGGATATCAAAACAAAGCTATAAGGCACTTGCAGCTTAACATCTGCTTTATGAGTGAGCTGTGCATCATCTTTATCTCAGGTACTTAGTCTCTCTCTCTCTCTCTCTCTCTCTCTCAGGTGTATAGAGCTATAGATAAGACGCGAGCAAGATAGAGATAGGGGAAGCTGCTTTGCGCGAACATAATACACAAGCCAGCTTTATCTTCCGCGTAAGCCGAGGCTAAGAGTTAATCACACACATATAGTTAACTAATGTATCATGCCACTTCCTCTTCAGCTATACTGCGCATCATTTTGGCCTGCCGCCGCGATGGTGTTGCTGCTGCTGCTGCTCTTCCGTTCAGCCCGCGATTACGCGCGACGAAATGAATCTCCGGTGTTCTCTGCTCTGATTAGTATTCCAAGTCACGTTCGTTATTAGCTATTCGCGGCTTCCTCCCTCTCATTTCTCTCTCTCTCTCTCTCTCGCGTCTCTTATGTTCCAGCTCCTTCCCCCTACCTACCGCCACCGCTCCAGCTACACTTCAGCCCAACGCATCCGGGCTAAAACTACCCTCGACGAATCAAACTTTACTCTTAACGATCGAACCCTTGTAAGACTCTCTCTCTCTCTCTCTCTCACACACACTTTTTCTCTCTTGCTCTACTGCTGCTGCTGGTATATATAATACCGGTAAAGCCAGCTACAGTTACTAGCTGCTGTTACTATAGCTGGAACAGCCCTATAGTCTATCTATACGTTTATGTTCTCTTTCTCGCTTGACTATATATAGCTACTTCGAGGCCGAGGTTTACTTTTCCTACTCCGATCAGCTTTCCAGCCATTTTCCCGCGAACGATGATTCCACAATAGTATGTGAGCCCGCTGTTCAAAGTATAGATATATCAGCGTGTTTGGAATATTGAGATTTCTTCAGAGAGACGTAGTCATGTACTTGTTGCTCTTCTTTACGCCCTTCTTATCTTCTCGCAGTGGCGCTCAGAACTCCGTTGGAGAACTTCGTCGTTGCGCTAGGCTCAATAAATATGCTAGTCGCTTGGGGAAAACGTCAAAATTCCGAGACTCTTTTTCTTCTTTTTTTCAGTATAGATTACGTATTTACGTGCCCCGACGAAAGAAAAAAGTATAATACCTATAGGTACGTCGCGAAAGCAGCTGGGATGAGGGAAAAACTTTCAGAAGAATAGATCGGAGGCGAGCGACGATTATATGATTTGTCGAAAAGTGCAGGCATCATCATAAAAAAAAAAAATAAAATACAGAAATCGTAGTAATGCATAATTATGCCCATTGTTCAATCGACTAATTGCGATCAGCTTTCGCTTGACGGACTTCAACGTTAATGTGCTCGCATCGATGTCTTCTGGATTTTCAAAAGATTAGCATTCAATCGGAATCGCGAAACGAGCTTCCACTTCCGTCGAGATTCATTATTGTATTCATCATGAAAAAAACTTGTTTCGATTATATACCTATACATCATTTATGAGCCTCGTTGAACAAATCTCGAATATAAGAAATAATTATTATTATGATGTATATAGTAGGTATAATTGCAAATTTTTTTTAATTTTATCTACCTCTCTCTCTCTTTCTCTTTCTCTTTCTCTCTCTAACCTGTATATTGACTATAGTATTTTACAACTTTGCTATAAATTTAAGCGATAATTAAAGTTTATCCAGTCGTACCCTGCGCAATAAATATAAAAGCAGTTTTGGTCTCGCGTTAATCATGCGGATGAGGTTCATAAAGCAAGCGAGTCTGACAGATAAAATAATACTGCTGTTATTCCCTCTCCCCCGATCAGCGAGAAATTAGGGTTGATTTTTTTAATGCATCTCAAGATACGTGGAAATACAGCATTTCAAATTGACAAAACGTCAAAAAGTATAAGCAAAAACAGCAGCTGCGATAAAAGTTATATAATCATGGTCGTTTGTTCGCAATCTAATTATATACCTACTCAAAAAAAGTCTAAAACTAATTTCGATCAATATCTAAAAAAAATTTTAAAAATCTTAAAAATTTTAAGAGGCTCCGAGAGAATTGAAACCAGCAGGCTTCGGGAACCAAAAATTGATATCGAGTACCTACTTGTAAAAATCTGAAATAATATTTGAACTTTTAGTTGAACGCTCTACAAAGGCCTATCCACAAATTTAAACCAAGGCAAGGCCCCTTCGTAAATCTAATTAATGTTTTACAAAGTCTGCCTGCCTGCCCCAGAGATTTCCATTTTGAGAATCTGCTTGAAAACTCGACGTTTTTTTTCAATTCGATATGAATTTTCAAGATTGCATTTTCGCGTAGTATTGAGATGAAAATTTTGCGCTTATTATCCGGTTTTAGCGTAAACATAAGTACAATAAATTTATCCAATGTGTGTAGAGTAAAACGGCGAAGCTAAATTCGGATAAAAAGTGGAGCGCAAATTTTTTTCAAACTAGTTTCGAGTCTCAGCAACAGCAGCAGCAGCAGCCTGGCGTAAAATTCAACCACGAATATAAGCACGTAGAGTATATCTAGAGGCGCAAATGAATCGAGCTCTCGTGCGATGGGATTTTCGAGTGCCACTTAAGGGAGCTTACATAATGTTTTATAGCAACAGAGAGCAAGCAAACGCAAGCGAGCGCAGGTAGGTAGGTAGGTAGGTATAAGTAAGTGGGTGATGGGTATGCGATCGGTTTTATCGACTTTTCTGAAAAGCACTCTTTTCCCCCGAGCGAAATCCTGTTCTTGGCAATTTGCACGCAAATGTGTCTCGGCCAGGAGCCGGAAGCTCAAGTCAGCCAGTCGAGGCGCAGCCCGCAGATCGCGTAGGCGGAGCAGTGGCCAAGCTGCGCCTCTACTATACCACTGCACCACTATAGCCATATATATGAATGAACCGCAAAAGAAACGCGCCAAAGGATAATTTTCTATGCTAATTCCGTCTCAGCGGCATATGCTCTATAAAGATGCTCTCCTCTTTTCAGGGGATACACACACACACACACATTCATTCAATTATTTCGTTTATGAAAAAGTAATTTTGTCTTCTTTAAAATTTAGGCTGGACTATATATCGATCAATATTATTTCTTCGACCTTTTTGAACATTGTTCAACTCATCTTTTTCGTTTTATTACTCCTTTAAAAGAATCGTTGCTGCAGCTGCGTTTTACGAATCGAAAAGAATGGTCGCGGGTTCTCTTACAACTTTTTATTATAATTTTTTATTAATTTTAAAAAAGCAATAAGCTTTTATATATAAGCCTACATCAAGAGAATTTAGCGGGAGACGCACAAATCTTTTGGCCTGTCAGCGAGGAAGTCCGAGCAAGGGCCAAGCAAAGGAATTGTGCAAGTCGTAGATGTGAACAGAAGAGAAGAGAAGGTAAAAAATACAGAGAGAGAGAGAGAGCTGCTGGTGGGGTGTGGGGAGGAAGGGTGAATGAAAGCTAAGGTGGTTCGAAAAAAGGGTAGTTGAAGAAGGAATCGAGAGAGGGTGGCTTTCACGGGCTCGTGAGCTGAAAGAGCTGCCTCGCACTCTTAAAAGGATCCCCTTGACCAGTGGTCAGTCTCTCTCTCTCTCTCTCTCTTTCTTTAGCACTCTCTTCAGGCGGTCCTTCTTTTTCTCCTACCTGGACCGAAGGCGAGTAAGGAGTGCCATCGTTGCTTTTACGGGGTGACGGACACCATTGCGATGTGTAAACCATGAAGCTGGTCACTGCTCTGGTTCTCGTCGTCTTGCAACCCCCCCCCCTCCTTTTCTCCGCCCCCCTCTCACTCTCTCTCTCTCTCTCTTTCTCTTTCCTTTCAGAACCCAGACCCAGCGGAGGTAAAAAGCGTGGGGCTACTCTAAAAGTCGACGAAGAGATACTTTTTACGAGTTCACCGAGACAAGGCGTGGGACTGAGTGCCGCCGACTACTCGCTTGTGTTTACACGAGGATGGCGCGAAAGAACTCAAGGCTCTGATTCTTCTTCTTCTTCTTCTTCTTCTACTCGTTCAGCTTTTGCTGTGAAGTATAGGATGGCTTATCTCTGCACTGCAGCGTCTGGGAAGCCTGTAGACAAGTTGTTTTCCTTATAAAAGTACCTCGCTTATTATTCGCAGAAGATATTCAATCTTTCACGCTACGTATACAAGTGAAAAATGCAAGGCGAGGCAGCAGGAGGCAGGGCGCGATATGTCGTAGTTGTATCGATTTGAAATACAGTGAGAATAGATTTAAAGGACATGTATGGTCGAGGGAGTAAGTGACAGTCCAACTGTTTAGTAGAGCAGAGACCCTGGGACATATACAGAGAGGTAAGAGACAAGAGAGAGAAAGAGAGATTAGATTAGATTAGATTAGATTAGATTATTTTATTCAAACCAAGGGTTAAGAGCCCATCTGGCGTCAAGATTTACAATAAGAAATGATTAGTAATATAGCTTTTGATATAACATTTATAAAATTTGCTTAATAATAAAAAAGTTAGCTAGCGAAAAAGCAGTAAGTTAAATATCAGATACAAATGTGCAAAGTTTATCTATTAGGAGAAATTAGCAAAAAATTAACAAAACTTACTTATCTAATTTAAACAAGTAATCCATAGAATACATATAAGGTAAAAACAATCAAAATAAAATGTTGCGCAGAGAGATGAACAAAGTTCGAATTATAATTGTAAAACATTAAGTAGTATCAGAATTAAGAAGTATTAGTTTAACATCGCAGTGTGAAAAGGTGAATTTTGCCCACTGTTACCTATGGTATAGAGATGATTTCAATCCCCTCGGCTACAACACGACAAGCCCAGTCGCTCTTATCTCTCTCAAGCAATATGTCATAAACCATTTTTTTATACGAATTAAGATCACTTATGAGTAAGGAAGGTTCAGGAAGGTTATTCATTAAGTCAGTTGCATAAACAGCAAAAGAATTACGCATTGATTCGGTTTTAAATGGCGGTTTGATTAGGAAGGATTGAGGAAGGCGACTGGATTGTCTGGTAGACGAATTGCAGGTAAGCTTAAAACAAGAGGCAAGGGTAGAAGGACGACCTGTGGCGAGTACTTTATAGCAAAACGCTGAAATAAGGAATTCTCTTCTACGCTTAGGAGTGAGCCAGCCAAGTTTCAAGCGATATGGAGTTATGTGGCTTCTATACGGAATGTTGCCATATACGAAGCGAACACATGAATTTAATAAGCGAGAGAGTTTAGATTCACGTTCATCATCGAGACAATGGAAAACAGCGCAAGCGTAATCAAAATGGGGAAATATAAGTGATTCAACAAGCTGTTTCCTGAGAGAAAAGGAGAGGGCACGGCTACATTGTTTAAGAGGACGTAAGCAGCTCCAAACCTGGTTACAAATGAGGTCAATTTCAAGTGACCAGGAGAGATCATTTTTTATAAGAACGCCCAGACTTTTGACAGAGGAAACATATGGTAGTGCCTTGTCATGTACAATGACTTTATCAATTGTTGCATAATCCAATCGAGAAGTAAAAGTGAAACTGCCTAGGAACATGGAAAAGAATTTATCGGGATTAGCCACAAGTCCCATATCAGAGGCCCAGGCTAATAATGAGGCGAGGTCTTCATTCATATAGGATACAGCAAGGTTACGCTGGTTACAAGGTACCGTGCAATATAGCTGCAAATCATCAGCATAGAGTGTGTACCTGCAATGCTTAAAGACCCTGGAAATATCGCTAATAAAAATATTAAATAATTGAGGACCCAGCACACTCCCTTGTGGAACACCACAATCAACAGTAGACCAATTAGATCTATTGCCTTTATCATCAACAGTGGATTGTTGTCTACCTGATAGATAGGAAAAAAACCATTTAATAGACGCATCATCAAAACCCAATTCTCTCATTCGTAATAAAAGGAGGTCATGCCTAACCATATCAAAAGCCTTCGAGAAATCAACCAGGACCAGGAGAGTGCAAGAACTCTTATCTATACCTCTACGAACATCATCAAGAAAAGTCACAAGAGCAGACTGGGTGCTATAACCAGCGCGGAAACCAGATTGTGATGGATCATATAGATCATTTTGCTCCAAGTAATCTCTTATCTGGAAATCAACTAGGCGCTCAAGAACTTTGGCAATTTCTGGAAGTCGAGCAATAGGACGAACATCCGTGGGAGAATTGAGTAATCTAGATTTGGCGATAGGTTGGAGAAGTGTATAATTTCATGAAGATGGAAAGGTAGATGTGGCTAAAGAATGGTTGAAGATTAAGGCAAGAGGTCTGGCAATAAGAGGAGAAATAAGCTTGATCATGTGCATGGATATTTCATCATTACCGGTTGATTTTGAATTGGATTTAGAAAGTGCCAGGAGCACTTCACGCTCCGTAATATCACGAAAAGAGAAACGATGGGACAAGTCAGGTGGAAAAGGCATCAATAGAGCTGACATAAGATCACTGTTAGTGAGTGGAGGATGAGATTTAGCCACTGTTGAAAAGTGTAAATTGAGCTCGTGGACGGAGAAGCGGGTAAAAGGCGACGGTAGGGGAGAGGAAACAAAGCCCATATCTCTAAAAATCTTCCAGGTAGATTTGCTATTATTCGAAGAGGCTAGTTTGGCAGCAAAATAGCTGTTTCTCGCGACATCAAGTGCATTACGAACCGATGATCTTAGGAAACGAAACCGATGGAAGTAGACGACAAGACCTGTACGCTTGAAGCGTTTGAAGGCTGCATCACGGTCTGCTATCAAATTTCTAATAGAGATATTCACCCAGGGTTTACGTCGAGTCGCTAAAAGAATAGTATGTTTGGGAGCTAATTCATCAAAAGTGAGATTTATTGCCTTTGTTAGAAGTGCAATGAGTTGATTAACATCAAGCTCAAAGGCTGAGAAAGGTATAGAGTCAGTTGTAGAAGAAGAGTGATTAAACGATGAGGAAAGTGATAAAACAGATGGACGTAATAGACAATTAGTAGGGATCAGGTCATCTGAAAACAGTGAGAGAAGGTGTTGGTGAAAAACTGAGCTGGAGACAGCGGGATCAATTCTAGAAAGAGACCGAGCAAGAGTTCTCTGGGAGATATGAGTTGGACTAAAGAGACGAAGAGTAATTTCTATCCAGTCGTGTCCCGCTGCAAATGGAGTCAGTGATTTATGATAACTGCACAGGTTTTCAGCATTATTAATTAAAAAGATATCAAGCCACGTGTGGACTAAGACTCGGTCACGAGA
>JAPYZE010002153.1:0-11353 GCA_030522805.1 Leptomastidea abnormis
GTGAATCGATAATATCCAAGAGATAAGAAGAAGCATGGTTGTCAGTCGTGAGATCTATGTTAAAGTCACCCGTAATGACTACATTTTGGTATAAGGCAGCATATTCTGAAAATACGGAGAAAAAATAGTACGGGTAAGCAGCTTTAGGTCTTCTATAAACTACGGCTAGAAGAAATTTTACAGAAGAGGAGAACACTTCAACCATAAGAAACTCTGGTGTATTATCAAACTCAGATTCGGATTTAGCTAGGAATTTAACTTTAAAAGCTTTGCTAATATATGCACCAACGCCACCACCCTGTTTACCAACACGAGGGTTATGATGAAAATCATAGTCACTGAGTTGATATAGGCCTGTATGACTATCGGCAGTTAAAAATGTCTCGCTGACAGCGATAACAGAGTAAGAACTATTAGAAGCTTTATGTTCAAGAAGATTAAAATTAGCAGAAAGTCTATTAATATTTATATGTGCAATTTTGAGATTAAAAATACGAGTGTTAAAAGAAGAATTCAAATGACCTCGATCCCCTCATGATTCCATATCACTATCAGTTACATTCTCAATATTCCCAGTAGCGGCAGCAGAAGAGACTAAGACTGATTTAGGTTTGTTATTCTTCTTATTTTTACGCCCGTTTTTAGCGCTGCTGCTAGTGTTTTTAGGGAGAGCAGTTAATGCCGCTTCATCGGAAATGAGAATGCCGTCATCGTTCTTAATTAGATGCATGAATACTTGGTTATCAAAGAGAGAGAGAGAGAGAGAGAGAGAGAGAGAGAGAGAGAGAGAGAGAGAGATTTAGAGAGGAGGTCGAGGTACAATGGACATGGAGATGGGCTAGTGTAGCATCTCTTCCCGAGCAGCAGCAGCAACAGCAGCAGCAGTATGGAGTACCGAGAGCAGTGAGAGCAAAGTGTCAGGCAGCCTAATTCGATTTGCGTCCTGAGCAGTGTATAGTAGGTCAATCAGTCACGCTCTTCCATGACGGCCACTCCACCTCGCCGCCCTTGTCGTCGTTGTCGTCGTCGTATGTCAGGTCACATATTATGTGCGCACGAAATAATCAAATTTCTCCCTGTGAAATGTGTGACGAGCGACACTGGCCCCTTATATAATATAATAAGAGAATAACAGTAAGGAAGAGAAGGAGAGAGGCAGAGAGAAATCAGAGTAAATAATATATTCTCCACCAGCTCGGCTGCACTCTTGTAATCGTATTTTATTTATTATATCGATTCCATATCTGACTACCAAAATGCACTGCCTCGAGCTCGGTTGTCACGAAAACTTTCATTTACAAATAGTAGTGCTCGAATATGCAAGCCAGTCACTCAGTCAGTCAGTTATTTAATCAGATACCAACCACCAAGTCGTTAGAAAGCAATTAAGCCGTATTGGTCAAAAATTACACTTGACCAATGACTAGAACCGCCTCCCAACAGCGCCAGTATAAAGCAATAGTTTGGCTGCAGAAAAGCAGTGTATTACACGCTCGGGCCTCCAGGATAATCACGGTATGATGACACACACATACACCCACACACACACACGCCCGCACGAACCGGATGACAATCAGGCTTGGTCAATATTTGATCCTAGTCTAACTACTCCATATATGCTGTACGCTCGCGCTACTGCAGGCCCCGCGCCCGTGCAAGCTCTGCTCCCCCTACTACCCGCGTTATGAGGCTCGCACTTATTAATTATACTCCCCCCCCTTCCCCACCTAACCTTGTACGCGCTCTAGTCACGTTTCGCTCTCTCTCACTTGCTCTTCTCCACTTGCCATCAGCATAGCGGCCTGCAGCCTGCTGGAAATCGCATGGCTCTCGGCCTCCTATCGCTATTTCGGTAATGGTCGGGAGCTCTTGGAAATTGCACGCGCCGCCGTAATTACCGTGCCCGCGGAATTTCGAGAGATCGATTTCATCAGCAGCCGCTGACTGCACACTTGAACTCCACGCACAATCTCCTCCTCCTCCTTCTCGCCGCTCGAGTATCTCCCTTGTCGCTCCGGCCCTGCGCTCTTCTGCGCTTCTTGCTCTCTGGCCAGCTTGCCCTGCTTGCTCCTGGCTTATCTTATATTCCGCGCGCTCTTATCAGAGCCTTGCTGCTAATCAGAGCTATCTGCATCCTTTTCCTCCTCGCATCTATGAATCGCTCTTTTTATTTTATGCTAATTTTGCCTGTATACCGTTTATACCCTCTTGGGAGGCAATGGGCCCCCCAGACGTTAATCAATTTTAGCTCTTTTTAACTTAAATACGAGTTAAAATGTTTGAGGAAATTTAAATCGATTCTTAATCACAATTTAATTTACTAACTTTAATTTCTCTCATTTTACATAATTTTCAAAGGCATGTGACATTCGTTTACTTTTTACATCATTTTGAAATTTCAAAATACAAAATCAATTTGAAATTCATAATACATGGTTAACAAAAATTTGTGTAGCATATCGCAATTGTCTAATAAAATCTTTTATTTATATTTTTCGACAAAATATGTCTTCTGATTCAGTTTTAAAAATATAATGTAAAGTTATAATATTTTGTCTTTACTTTTTATTTTATGTATTTTTTTTTTAGTTTGCAATTTGATAGAAAGTTACACTATAAAATTACAATTGGAATAATCTTTTTAACATAGAATGTGCATTATTAAATAGTTATATTACAAATTTGAAAAACAAGTAAATTTACTTTTCCTAATTTTACAATAAAAATACTACTTAATAATGCCATTAACTAATAGAAACTAAATTGTAATATTTAAATCATTGCTTTTTTAAAGAAAATTATAATTTTTTCAATTTTTTTTTATTTTATTTTTTTCTTCAACTTTTAGTAAATATATAAATATGTATAATACATAGAGTTAATAAATTTTATGCAACAGCTCATAATGATAAACTTTTAACATTTATATCAGCATTTTATTTAAAATAAATATTAAAAGTATTTTTACAAGTATCCAAATTCCAAATATTAATTTCATAAAATAAACTACTTAGTAGTACGCACAGAAAAAAGATTACTTCAGCCTGTAAAATATACCTTAAAAAAATATTTTAAAATAAATATAAATATGTTAATAATCATTTATTACAATGATAATTATTTAACTACAATACTTTAAAGTTGCTAGATTAATAGAACCGAGCAACGAAAGTATAATTTTATTTTTAGCAAATATTTTAGTAATAATAATCGCAGGTTCCTATCTAATAACAATCCAATTTTGGAAAACTGATAAGTTTTTATAAATTTAAGCTACTTGCCAAAAAGATTTTTGGACAGTTGTTAAAGTGTTTTATAGAATTTCACCATTAAACGTTTTAATAAAATATTGTTACAATACATATTAAAAGATAGTGAATGAAGCAATGAGTAAAGTTGAATTTATAATAAAAAAGTGTAGCACCAGTCAGAAGGAAAAATTTCAAAATGTGAAAAGCAGAGTGCTATTTGAGAACGTAGGATATAAAAAATCAGTTATAATATTATTAAAAAATAAATAACAAAACTTTAAAAACAACAAGAATAATTTGATCTTTGCTAAGAATGATCCCCTTTTCAAGCAGTCATTCTGCATATTGCTTCCAGTTCAAACTTATTGACAGAGGATTTTTGAAACGAGTTTTTTTAAAGCAAGCTGCATAGTTAAAAGTTCAAAAACGAGTTTAAGGCTAAATCATCAAAAAAATTATTCCATCTTTGATTTTCTTAACAGTAAATTCAACTATTACTCAAGAACTGGTCAAAATTATGACAAAACAAAAAGATTACATTAGGCTCTACAAGCTGTCAAACAGATGTGTATTTTCCAAATCATACCAGTAAATTTTTATTCAACCATTAATATTGATTTTTACTTATTTGTCTAGTTTTGGTATTAATTTTACTTTTTACTTTTTTTAATTATTAAATGTATGTGTGTTATCAATCAACTTTAAGGCCTAATTTAACATACGAAATAAATTCTTTAATCAATAGCCACTTTTCATAATCAGACTTATTTTTAACTGTTTTTGAAAAATGCTTAGATTTAGTGTAATTTAGTGTAATAATCGCAAAAATTTAAATCAAGACGAAGTAGTGATTATAACGTAAAGTAGTTTTAAATAATTTTACACTATGATACAGTCACTAATAAAAATTAAAGTGGTTCATTATTTTACTATATACAATCTGACATTGATGTTGGATTATCGGTAGTTTTCAACTCAAAGTTAAAAAACTCGGTTGAAAGTTGAAAAATACTTTGGTGAACTAACAAGTAATCGTTAAATAAAAAAAAAATAAAAAAAAAATGAAATAACAAAAGAAAAAGGAAGAAAAAAAGTAGCACAAAAAAGAGCAAGATTATTTCGAAAAGAAAAAAATAAAAGACAGAATGCGAGCCGACTAAGCCTCGGCTTTCGATCTTGAGCTTACGAGTGCTGGTAGGCGCACGTGCACGCGGCAAAAATATGGCTCTATTCCTGTATTTCCTGCAATCGGAGTTCGACTGCAGCGACCCCCTGAAAGCGGCTTCACCTGGCAAAATTGACATTCGTCTTACGGAAAGGACACACAGGCTCCAGGCCTTCGTCTTACCAAGAAAATTGCACTCAGTCTGCTAAGGAAAAAAAAAATAGAAACGAGGAGGCGAGGGAGGGTGAGAGGAGAGGGAAGTGAGGTGAGTGGTAAGCAGAGAGGAGGGGTGAAAAGTAATTTTCCGGAATGTCCCGAGCCAATCGGGCGAATACACACGCGTGAGCGTCGTCTACTAACGTTAGGTTCGTTCTTTCTCGCTCTCTCTCTTTCCTTCTCGATCTGCTAGGGGTTTAATTGAAAAGATTGAAACTAGTCCGGAACCTTAGCTATAATTTCGGCATCGAAGAGGAGGAGGGGGGCGTCGTGAGATTGTGGACCTCCTCGAACGACTTCTTGGCTGCGCTCTGGATCTCGTCCATACTGCGCTTTGTCATTGTCGTGAGGTCATCGATCTGCCGGCGCGTAGACTCGAGCAGCTCGTCGGTCGTCTTAGCCGCACTATTAGCAAGATCTTTCACTTCCGAATCGATTTTGTCGATTACCCACTCAATAGCTTGTCGGCCCTGTAATTATAACAATTCCATCCTGTTTTTTCCTTTTTTTTTCATCTTCGTAATGCATTAAGCTACATTATTTATATATGATATATTTATATCGTTTAAAAGAATTGTTAAAGTTTAAAGTACATAATTATTGATGTTGCGTAAGAACAATGATCAAAATTTAGCTTTGTTATTTTGATTAGTGATGAAACAACTACATGTATAAGTATCACGTTAAACATTTTTACTTATTATTTTTTTATCTGTCAATCAATATAATTATTATTATTCATGTCAAACTATAGTACTCGTGCGTTCAAATTCTCATTCACAGTATTTATGTAAAATTCGAAAAATAATTCAATTTTATGTATATCAATATTTTATTGAAGCATCAAATTAACATTAGTTTTAACTTTTATAAGATTTATCGGAATTTACAAAATAGACTTAACAAGTAATAACAAGTGCAACCTAATTTTGTAAAATGATAAAAAGGAATAAGAGCTTGTCTTCATGAAAAATTGAAATCTACTTACTTTTCCAGCATTGAGCGAGATTTTTGATGCCAGCAGATCTTCCATATAATGAGTGAGAGGAACCCCGTGGACTTTTACGACTGCCTCTTGAGTTAAAAGTGTCTTCTTATCATCTTTCGGGTGTGGCGTGTATGTTACAGTCTCGTCAACCGTAATGTAATTATAAAAAGTCAGCTAGCATGAAAAAGAAAGAAAATAATAACGACTGTCAAATAAATACTTTAAAGCAAAAAAAAAAAAAAAAAGGAAATGATAAAAGAAACAATTTATAAAATTATGCTGAAATGATCAAAAGTGTATGAAAATAAAACAGCAGGTGACCGTGAATATGAATTTTTTAATAAATAGACTTATTGTTAAAAGACCTCGAGCGCGACGAAATTTATTCATAATTGATTGATACAATAACTTTTCTGCGGACTATGAGATAATTCTCATTTTCTGACTTTGCCCGGAGTCGACGATATATACATGTAACTCTGCGAGCAATAAGTAGAGAGGGAGAGAGGAAGAGGGAGTAGTGTATAATGTGCATGCGGAGAGCGCGCAGCGTAAAAAAGAGAAGGAAGAAAAAAGCACGGAACGAAGCGAAATTAAAAAAAGTAGGCGTACGATCTGTCAGAGAGCTCAGAGTATACGCAAGTACGCACGCATAAAGTGCGGAGTAAGGGAGAAGCATTATTATGAGCTTACGAGGAGGGAAGATGAATATAAGTCCTTCTCTTACACACATCGCGCTCGAGCTCACTACTGTATATAGATAGAGACAGATATAGGTAGTAGGTGCACGTTTATGCGACGACGACGACGACGATGAGAGATGGAAACAATTGAATCGCGAGGATGCAATAAGTTCCGTGGGAAATTAACGCCCGGGGCGGCATTGCAAACTACCACCATCACCACCACCACCACGCGAGCGCGAGGATCGCGGCAAACGGAATATAGCGACCTAGCTGCAGCAGGTATAATACGCCCGCTATACTCGACCCTATCTTCCTCGGTTATTGCCAATCAAGGAAGCAAGCCCCCCTCCGTGTCACTCGACACCGCGTCAGCCAACCTTTTCCTATAATACTCCTTCTCATCTTCGTTTCGTTCTGAAATTGATGCTAAGCGAACTATATGCTACTATCAAGTTCCACGCCGCGCTTTGCGCTTTTTTAATTATTATTATCTTCGCTCCGCTGCTTACTTGATATTTCTTATGCGCTCGCGCATCAGCTTTGCAACGAGGATAGATTGGCGAAAGTGATTGAGCTCTCTAAAAAAATATACATTTTGAATTAGGACAGAAAGAAAGCTGACTTGGCAAATATACATTTTTTGCTCGTCAAACACATCTCAACATAAGTTCTTGTTCGCTAGGAACATTCGTTGTTTCTGTAATTTAGATCATACTACTGCTTTTGCCGCTATGCAGGCCGATGAGCAAGGGAGGGAGGGGGGGGGGTGTTACGGTGGCAATTCAGTTCCCCGAGCTCTTGGCACTTGCTATACAGCACCAAAGTCCAGAGGGAGCCGGCTCGGTATGCGGGCTCGTTATTAATTTTCCCCTGCGTACCCGTGTATATTCCACTTATCTTTTGACGAGCGGTCGCCATGGAAATTCAATTGGACGAACGAAATTCCTCGGAACAAACCACGTGCTGCACTAAGCAGACCTAAAAGCCTCACATTTTAGCAGTTTCGCTATTCTTAACTTTCTTAAAAAAAAAATAAAATAATAATAATAATAAAATAAATAAAAAATAACAAAGAATTTTCATGTCTCGTCTAATCTCGTGAAAGTCGACAAAAGTTGGTCACTAGAAACTTTCAAACCTTATGTACCTGACCAAGTTGGGAAAGAAAGGCATAAAGAGAAAGAAAAAAAGAATAAATAGACGAAGATGACGCAGATGTGCAAGAAAGAAAGGAAGAAAGAGAGAAAGAGAGAGAGAGAGAGAGAGAGAGAGGCACCTGTTGCGCGCGTGCGCAGAGCACAGTTTTATCATCGCGATATATGTGTTGTTTTCGCAGTTTGCATAGATCAGCCGTATAGGGAAGGAAGCGGCGGCAGGTCATCAGATCTCTCGACTCGCGTCCCAAGCCATCGCGGCAGCAGCTGCGGAACGAACGGCTAAAAGATATTTCCCTCGTGGGGGACTGGAGCCCTCGCTTCGGACGGACTTGTGTGCACAAGAAGAACATGTACCTACATTCTCTGGGAGCGAACGCGAGACACCCGACGACCAGCCGCCTGCCTCCTCTTCTATACGCACGCCAGGGAATTGTTCAATTTTAACTTAAGCTAGGAAAGCTCGCGAGAACAAAAATGTGATTCCCCTTTTCCCTTTCTCTCTCTCTCCCTCACACACACACACACACACACACACTCTACCCTTCCTTCGTCGCTTCATCTCATCCTGGCCCTCATCGCTGCTTAACTTTTTTTAAACATTCAACCCTCCGGCGCAATGGGTTTTTCATCGGCTAACGTACATTCATTCTCCTTTCAAGAAGTTTACGTGTGCAGCTGAGTCGAAAGCTCGCCCGAGGAGCCCCCTCCCCCCTTGGTAGCAAGCGGAGCAGGCTTGAGCTGCTCTCGATTGAGCTGCGGGTATATCATACGCGCATGTGCGCCGCTGCAGGGGCTAGACATTCGAAATTGAAAAATGATAGCGAATGTTTACATCTTTCTTCTGGGATAGAGGCGGGTAAAAAGAGTGGCACACGGCTGGAGCCTGAAAAATCCTCGACGGAAAAAAGCTGCAGTGACGTGACTGGCTCGCTGCTCTTTCGTTCTCCTTCTTCTCTTCTTGTTTCGAGACGCGATGGGACGTGACTTCAACCCTTTCTCGTCTTTCTCGCATCGAGACTGCTGCTGCTGCTGCACCTGCCGGTCGTTCATCATCATGTGCCCCTTCGGGCATAATGCATAGCCGACTACAGCGGTAGCGGCGTCTTTGGATCTTGTTTTTTTTACGCGCGAGCTCTCGTGGTGATCTTTAATGTCGTGTATGAAGTTCCGATCTGGAGCTTTGCTGCTGCTGCTGTTGTTGTCGGCTGTGTGGGTGCACCATCGCCTACGCCAGGCGGTAATGCGCGGATCAATAACCTATCGTTTACGACAGCAGCTCTCAATACCATGCATTCACCCCGACGCCCGTATAACTACTACCTAGATACAAGCAATTTTTTGTCTACTTTAATCGGCACTTGTTTTTCCGGCTGGTATTTTTATTAGACACATTATGATTTTGATGATTTCAAAAAGAAATATCATTTTTTTGCCGTTAGATCTAAAAAAATCTCAACTACCTCTATTTGATAAATAAAAAGAAAATGGAAAATTATACTGTGCAAGGAGAAAGAAATTTAACGATCAAAATTTCTGTATCAAGCAATATACAAAGAATTTCGATGCCACGTACGTGTACGATATCTGTTTTAAAGTCCCATCAGCAAACTTATGAAAAACTTGAAACTTTGAAATTCAAAGTTTTAAAATTTCATATAGATTGCATAAGTTGAACAATAGCATTGCATTACAATCTCATTAAACGCTAAAGTTTAAATTTGGAATCTATGAATTTCATGTAGTAATATTACTTTTATTCCGAGTCACATTGAAGAGGCTTACTTTCCTTGCAAACGAATTCTACTATTAACGCTCCTATTTCCGACACACAAATATTGCATGGTTTCCTCTAAAACTCAAGACAGTACATCGGTAATCTATATATAAACTATTATCTTCACAAGAGAAGGAGGGGAAGGAGGAGGAGGAGAAGAAAAAAGAAGAGTAAGACCGTCGATGAACTCTTGTGCGCCATGGAGAGGGTTTAAGAAGCTCTAGGTCGCCGAATGCGGTAAGACAGATCAATGAGAGAAATTGAGAAAGGGGGATAGGGAGTCCAGTGTACAGAATTTCCCTCACCCGATTCAGAGGGTTCTGAAGCAGCCAGCTGCTGCTGCTGTTGCTGCTTCTCCAGTTTGGCTTTCGACGTCAGCCGAGCTTCAGGTAATACTCGACCGAGTCGAAAAATTCATCGAAAACTTGACCGATAAAACGTCTTCTGGTTCTCGCTGATTGGAAACTGCGGAGAGTTGGCCTCCAACTTTGGGTTGGAAAGACGAGGAAATGAGACGGCGAATATTGGATGAGGCGCGAGGATTGAGAAAAGAATAATCTGCAAGAAAAATAGTAGAAAAGATATCAAATCTCGTTATCCCTCACTCAGCGACGACGACGACGACGACGACGACGACGACGACGACGACGACGACGTACTATTTTTCTTGCAGATTATTCGGGAAAGATGTAAAAATGAGTGGGAACTTGTGCATTAGCAGCACTTCTTCAACTCAACGAGACTTACTTGCAAATCTTCATATTATTTGAAATTTTTAATCGTTATAACAATAAATTGGAGCTATAAAAATTTTTCTGGTCAATACAAACAACATTTTACTGATAGACCAATTTTTCAAAATGAAGAATTTTAAAACAAAAACAAGCATGACGAGATATATAGAGGTGCATTATCTATCAGGCACTTGATGAAAAACTGCTTCCTTTTCCATTATATTGTTCGAGATATACACGTATAATTTATATCTTGTATATAACGTCCCTAAGTATTGCTAGTATATCGACTGGCTCTCGAGCTTTACGCTCCAGCTCATCTTTCAAAAATATATATATATATATACTCAGTCTAATCGGATAACTCATCATACCTGTCGATACTAGGGGTAGGGGGGTAGTGTTCGCATACACACTCTCTTCTGAAAAACAAACATAATCTTTCAAGTTAGATACTTTTCTCTCGAGCAATTAGGAAACATCCTCGAGTTGCGTGCACGAGAGATCCTATAACAAACGTGGCGTGGCCTGGGCGGGAAAGAAGAAAAAGGTTGCGAAGTTTTAAATCGTCTTGTCAGGCGATTGGGAGGAGCGCGCGTGATGCGTTTTCACGGTCACACGATCCTTTCCGGGACGCCGCTCGACGGGTCGTCGAGCGAACGAAGCGGAATAAAAAGGGTCGGAGTCCGTAGGCAGTCCAGAGGTATCTGGATAAATCCCGCGATCTGGATGGAATAGAACGTGTACGCCATGCCAAATATACTCACACAAACATAAAAACACACACACTCACAGTGTCTCGTGATTTTTCACAAGACTACTCGGCAATTTTTTTTTCTTCTTTTTACGTCCAAGATGCGATGGTATGCAATCAGATTTCAAAGAATTTTTAAAAATATATATTTTTAGCTATTCGAAAAATTGAATATTTGGCGAGTTTTTAATCCAAAGAAAGTTGAACATATTTTATACGTAAACTTGAATAAAATGTAATAAACTCTAAAAATTTTTATTTCAAAAATAACTTTTTCAATATTATCAAATTCAAGCAAGAAAAAAAGTTAAAAGGACTACTTATGCGAGAGTTATCAATAAATTTTTCTATATTCATCCACTAACGAGAATACAGTTTCAATTGCAGAAATATGTACATATGTAACGGATAAGAGGAAAGGAAAAGGGGGGGGGGGTATACATATAAGCTTGTTAGTTATACATAAAGATGTATCTATAAGTAATAAAGGCATGTTTGCAAATGTGTAAGCAAATTACCCTGATGGAAAATTTTTTTTTGCAATTTCGTGCGCAAAATTCACTTTTGCGCACGTTTAGCGGTGCGCAAAAAGGTACTTTCCCGCACGTTTTTCTTTTGCGCACGGTTT